>MVJL01008782.1:0-44358 GCA_002156465.1 Macrocentrus cingulum | reverse complement strand
TGTGTTTTAGTTATTTTTGAATAAGAAAAAAGTTGTAATCATCCTGGACTGATCTGTGTATTAATTTCATGCAAGAGTAGGCAGTTTTTTATGATCACGCCGAGCATTTCATTGGGAAAAATCTTGAACTACTCGATCTACCTTTAAAGCTGCAAGAAGAGAAATGCACAAATGCTGAGCACGTCGCATCCCACGCGAGCTTCGTCTCACTCACCAACGAATTCTTCTCGAATTCTCGCCACCTATTATCAGCGTGAGGATTCATGGTATTTGCCGATGATCATCCTATCTACCAGCTGAGCATCCTTGAAATCTTATAATCGAGTTTGTCGGCAGGTCTGTGACATCTCGAAACTTTTTCACCATGGCCTGGGCCATCAGTAAGCGTAGCAACTATTTCTAGACACTGCCAGACGTGCTGTTCTATCTCCGCAAGTTGACCCTGACTCGAATTGAAATGGAAACTCGCTCTATCTTGACTTGGATCTCATGGAAGTTTCGAATTTAACACTGGAAAATATAAATGACGTACAAATGCTTCGTTTCTCTTACTTTTTCTCTTAGAACGAATTTTTTTATTGTCATTCTAGACTTTATTCAGGCCTCGTTGTGCACTCGTGCAGTGTTTAATCGATCCCTGTAGTTTTTCGCAGATGCCATTGGGTGCAGAAAGTGTAATATGTGTGGTGATTTACGACAGATGCTCTCAGGGAATCTTGCCAATTTTTTTTTTACACACTTCCATTTAGCTGATCTCTATCTTTTGACGATCAACGACCAAATCAGTCAGATTAACCTTCAGATATATTTGAAACTCGATTGTTTTTGCATGTCCCATCTTTTAAAATGATTAAAAAAAAATTTTTTCATCAAATTTTCAATCGATTTTAGCGAATAATGAGCTTTAAAACTTGGGAATAAGCGAGGAAAAAATGAAAAAAATCTGAATTTATTTAATTTTTATAACTTTAAAGTGAATAAAGTAAAAAGTTAAAAATTTTTTTCTTACGATTGCTGCTTTGAGGAGTGGAAAAAAAATTTTTATCCATTTTTTATGCGAAATTTTTAAATATATATGTTTAGATGGATAACTGTTGAAGTACTGATGTAGTGGACAAGTGTGACATTTATCTTGGTTAAATATTGACATTGGAAAATTTATCGCTATTCTATTTTCCGGCACGCGAGTTGCCTTTTCCCGGATATCAATCACCGGTCGCACGATTTTCTTCGTACCTATATATATCCGCGTAAAGCTCTTTACTTTTCTGATTTCCGTTTCACGTATACTCTTTTTCATTTCCTTTAACCAACTGTGTGCCACCGCAATCCAATACTTTAAAACAACTTATGATGAATCCGTGTTTTTCTCACCCGCCGCTATACCACAAACATATACCTCGCGCAAGTTAATCTTCTCAAGGCAGCAAAAGGTGCTCCTATATTTAAATTATACATGTACACTACTTAGGGTGGCGCAAAAAAACCGACTATTTTTTTCCGGTCTTGTATCAAGAAATCGTAGATTAAGATGTTTTAAAAGCCCACCATAAAAATTAAAGCAATTCGAACATTTTTAAAGGTCATTCACGAATTTTGAAATTTTTCAAAATTGTCAAAATGTGATGAAAAAAAAATTTTTTTCTTCTGTTTTTGCTACGACAAATCATTTTACATGAAATTTAAAAAACTTTTACAAAGTTTTAATTATAAATATCAATTTTCAGAGGTGATTAACGAATTTTAAAAATTTTTAAATTAACAAACAATTAATAAACAATTTTTCATCACATTTTGACGATTTCTGAAATTTTTAAAATTCGTGAGCGACTTCTAAAAATGTTTAAATCGGGCTAATTTTTATGGATAAGCTTTTACAAAACATTGTAATCTATATCTTGATATGAGAACCGAAAAAAAATAAAATACTCGGTTTTCTGCGTCACCCTAATGTACACATATCTTCATAGATTACTCTAACTGCATCAAAACGATGAAAAAAAATTATTCCTGAGAGAAAAAATTACTTTCTAATGAAATATTCAACAGAAAATGAATTTAAAAAATATATTACCACTTTTTCTGTCTAAATCTAAAATTATTATGTGTCTAAAATTTCAATAACGTTTAATTACTTTAATTTCTCATCATATTTTCTTCGTCTTAATTTTTTCACGGTATTTCCATTTCTAGTAATATTAAATTTTCCGTTTCAATTCACTCGTAGTTTTATATCGAACCACGATCAATTGCAATCAATTTAAGAACGACAACGGGTCATTACATTTATATGACAATTCCAAAGTCCTCTCTAAAAGTACAGAGAACCATTAAGATCCAATGAGAACCTCATTCGTTTTACTGCGACACGAAATGTGCTGTCAGCAATATACCTTTAAACTTAGTCGTACTCGTATGGCGCAAAGTATGCCATTGGAAAATCCCTAGTGCGCCATTATTCGTGGAGGCCAACGACGAGTGATGCGTTAAAAGATTAAACGATTGAGCCTAAATTGAAACACGTCACACACGCAACCCAAACACCAAGAACATAACGAACAATCCGATAATGTTCGGACGCAAACCGCAAATCGATCGCTAATTGTTGTCTCTTTCGACCAAATTGTGGAATAACCACATTGTTTGGTCACAAAATAACTCAATGAGATTAAAACAGAAAAATATTTTCAACCTAAAACGTAAAAAGGATGTTTTTAAAAATTTTACATTTTTCATTTTTTTCATTTTTTAAAAATAACTCAGTAAATAATAGTAATAATAAAAAATGTTATAGAAGATAAATATTTTAAAATAAAACTTCCTAAAAAAAACATCTAAACATTTTTCTTGTACATCTTTTGGTTTTTGAGATATTAAAAATTTTGAGAAATTTTTATTTTTCAAAATATCTCAAAAACGGTTCAAAATATCAAAAAAATTTATTCTACATTTTTTATTTAAATTTAAATTTTCAATCTTTTAACTTCTTTAACATTTTTCAATATTTCAATTAGTTACCGAGTTATCGCTAAAAAACTAACAAAAATCATAAAAAATGTAAATTCAGAATACTCATTGCTATAACTATTTTTTTTTTGTTTTTCAAAAATTCTCTTTTTGAATTAATTTGTAAAGTAAAAAAATGTCAGATAAGCTGTCGCTGGAGAATTGATTGCCAGTGTTCTATCAATACCCGCCAATTTACTGAAACCTCAACGTCCATCATAACTTACCTTCGAGTACCCTAACGCAGTCTATCGACGGCGGGTATTCATGCGGATAGTTAGGGCTGTAAAATTCTTGTTTAACAGGATCACCCATCTCGAATTTCTCGCAGGGGTTCTTGTTGGCGTCCCGCATGTAACGCCGGGGAAAAGCGAGGGCAGTAGTTGGCACAGTAGGTCCGTGGTTTTCATGCTGGAGTAATCGATGCGAAGCAGAGTGTTGGAGGTTGGCCGGTGGTTCTGCAAGCCAGTCATTGCGTGTCTTCATCTCCGCCCCAGAACTAGTCACGGAACCGGAAACAGGCGGTGCCTGATCTTCGTTGCTTTCCGATTGAAATCGAGGTGGACGGGTAGACGGATGAGGCTCTGAGAGAGAATACATTTGCCTTTCTATCACTTGGCTATCCGGAGGAAGAAGAAGAAGGTTTGGTTGGGTGGCCGCAATTGGGGCCCTCGGATGCAATTGAATTCCGCTGGACAGCAATGGCTTTCCTCCAGTGGTTTCCGTGATGGCTGCATCTATGCCTCTTGCCACATTTCCGCCATTTCGTGAGGCGTCCGTTCGCCGCAACTCGCGGGTCCTCGTTAAATCCGCTTGCTCACTTTCCGGATTAGCCGCTTGATCTGATTGCAATGGCTCTCGATTGCTCCCAAAAAATGACTCGGTGACGAGCAATCCACCCGGGTTTCGACTTGTAATGGACACTGCGTGCCTTATTGCGTCTGTTTCGACATTTCTCGCTTGGATACTGTGACGTTCACTCGTCCACAAACTCTGCCACTCGATCGAATCGTCTGTGTAGACAGTGTCGATTGAGTAAATCCTGTCCAATCCTCTTGCAGGACTTGACACTCTCGATAAACTCCCTCTTGGTTCTTTCCAAGTAGTTGCCAGCAACTTCTGCCTCGGTGAGATGCTCGTCGTTTTCTCGTCTGATGACTTTGCACCTCTCTGGCCAATCGCTGAACTCCTATCGCCTTCATGGATGCCCGGAGTTGTTCCAGTTACTGTAACAAAGTTAAATCTTGGATTAAAATCTCGCTCAAGCACGTATTTGATTAAAAATTTCATCATCAGCAGCAAAAAAGACTTGATAAATTTATATCTATATATTTTTTCGCACTTTTTATTGCATTAGGTATATATACATGAGCGTTAACTCTAGCTAAAGAACTATACTGCTCAAATGTTTAAAGATTTTTTTTTCTCAGATAAACACTATTTTTAAATTGGTTTATATTGTCATTGATTTTATTATCGCATTTGTCTAAGACACTAGGCACATCCTTTCAATCGGGCGAGGTCATGCAGGGGGAGAAAACACAAAGAAATAGTCATTTTCGGTGAATTTTGACCTTCCGACGTGCCGAATGGCATTTTTTTAATATCACCGCTGGAAAAATTAGTCTACGGATTAAGCAGGTTTATTATTTACATTCAGCGTAAGAAAATACATCTAAATTTGTCGGTCCTAATAGTTTAAAGCCTCGACAACCGATTGAGCAGGCCTAAAAACTAAGAATTTTAGTGTGATTTTAGTGAATACAATAAATAACAAGAAATTTACTTCCATTTCGGCTGTTGAATGGCATTTTTTTGAATTCATTTCCAGCCCTCTGACATGTCCAAAAAAATTGTTGAACAACTCGGAGGGATTTTTTAAAATTATTTCCATCCCTCTTTCGAAAAATGAAAAAAAAAAATCCGATTTTTGATGATTTCGTCTAAGATAACTTTTGAACGCAATAACTTATGGAATACTCGCGTTGAGTTCATCCGAAAGCTGATTAAATAAGCTTTCATTTTCATATCCATATGTATTGCTATATATAGTCTAAAATAATAAGTTGGATATCCAACTAAATGATTCAGTGAAATTTTGCTATTGCATTCGTTTGGCATTTTTTTATTTATTTATTTTTTTATTCGATAAAATCATAAAATTTCAAATATTAGCCAATGTGTACAGAGCTCACAATATTGGAAATACAAAAAATATGCGCCATAGAATATCGATTGTAGGATAAAAAAAAATTATAGGATATTTATCTTCTAGATATAATCATGTGAAAATAACTTTTACCAATAAATATATTTTTTATTGATAATTTATAAGTTGTGAATTAATGAATTTTAGCTGATAATGAAAAATTATAGAATGTAATTTTAATTATTAATTTGCATGTCGAAAACTTAGTAGCATTTGACGATATCTATACTACTGATGACAGCTTCTAAATTACCTTAAGTCACCTAAGGCAATTCAAGTTCTCTCAAGATTCCGGTTCCCACAAACAACTTGACTAGACGCTAACAGAAATGCTTGTATATAATTATTTAGAGGCCCTTGGCTTATGTGAGCCCCAATTGATCAGAGGGTTAATCGGATTAGATCAATATACCGCAAACAAGCATAGACTTCTCTTTCCACTACTGATATACATAGAGTATACATGTAATAGGCTAAGAACCTGGCAGCTTCAAATAAACCCACTTAATACTACCCTCTTGTAACATCCTACCAGTTTGATCGGACTATTTTCCCCTAGAAAAAAAATTAACAACTAATAATTGCATCAAAAATATATTTAAAAATTTTTTTTCATCACAATTAGTCAAAATAGTAATAAAAAATTCTAACCTCTTTTTTAATGCAAAAAAAACAAAATTTTTTTCAAGTAAAATTCCATGAAAAAAAAACTTCTACAAAGTATTACTTTAAAATGTGAATTTTTCGGGGTTACTTACGAATTTCAAAATTTTCTATAACGGTTGAAAAAAAAGTTTTTCATAATAAATTATCATAGTGATATTTTATAGAAAACTAAAAATATTATTTATTATAATAATTGTAAAATTAATTAACTTCAACTATTTTGTCAATTCATATAACTATAGAGAAATTTTCAAAATGCGTAAACGATCCCTCAAAATAAATTCTTCTAATTAAATCTTTGTAGAAAATATTTAAATTACATGTAAAATGATCTACCGAAGCAAAAAAAGAAAAAAATAATTTTTTTAATTACATTTCGACCATTTTTGAAAATTTCAAAATTCGTTCACGATCTTTAAAAATGTTTGAATCGAGCTAATTTTTATGGTGGGCCTTTCAAACATCATGAGCTATGATTTTTTTTTGCGCCAACCGAATCGACACCCTAAAAATCGAGAAAATAATTTATTTAATTAAATTTCTGATCACTGAGCCAGAATGTAACACGGATTTTTTTAAAATCAATATATATCGCAATTACGTTAGTATAATGTGGATTAGTTGGATGGATTATATTATTAAAAATTTACAGATCCATAAAAAACGATAAAAAAAGAATTTTTAAAATTGTGCATCGCATCAATATTCTATGTAACATAAACTATTTTAAAATTTTCATTATCCCAATCACTCGCGACGTGACAAATCAGCTTTGTGATCAAGAGATCGTTATTTTTTTTTCCTTTCACTTTTTTTTACATCCCGTTATCTCGAGGCATCGTATACTTTTTCTCGCGAAAAGGTCAATCCTATATCCAATCCCCGGTGCGCCTGGAATACAAGTAATTGAGTTGGTCGCGCAAAGACCCAGAGCATCAAGAAGGCAAGAGAGGAGTAAATAAAAAAGACCAAGGTTTACGAGATTACGAATTTCCGTCGTTGCTGCGTCAATGAAAATAGATGAAATTAATGATTCAACATCGCAACTATATACATACACTATACACTAGCGAAAAAAAAATCTAAATCGCGTTTTTTTACTTACTCATATCCTTGATAAGGATGCGAGTTAAACAAATTTAGTTTATAAACTTTTTTGTAGCTAATAAAATTCTCTACAAAAAATGTCTTTTAAAAAAAATTTCCATCTTGAAAACCTTTGAAGATATTTTGATTTAAGACAGCAACATAATTTTTTATATACATACTACTCTTTTGAGCTTTGAACACGTGACTTTTTACTTAATAATATTTTGAAAAAGAGGCGAGATGGAGAAATTTTGTCAAGAACCTTTTTTGTAGCTAATAAAATTCTCTATAAAAAAGGTTCTTTGATAAAAATTTCTACCTTCAATAGTTTAAAAGATATTTTAATTTAAAACAGCAACGTAATTTTTTATATACTATTTCAAGCTTTGAACATGTGACCTTTTAACTTGGTCATATTTTGATAAGAATGCGAGATGGAGAAATTTTGTTAAGAACCTTTTTTGTAGCTAATAAAATTCTCTACAAAAAAGGTATTTTGATAAAAATTTCTATCTTCAATAGTTTAAAAGATATTCTGATTTAAAACAACAAAATGTCTATGCTATTTAATTTTTGTTGGGCTCATTAGTCATTCGGCAGAATTCAACGCATTTATGCTCTCTCTCTCTACACTCTTTCTTGCTTTTTAGCGTGCAGGACAAAAGAATGCCTCATTTACATGGCCTGCAATTGTTGGCATTAACCTTAATGTATGGCCACTTTTATTTAAAAATATGTTTCCACTTTCAGCAGTTTCAATGAGATCCTCCAGTCGCCTGTTTCTCGTTTAACTAAAATAGAGCGAAAAAAGCCACAAGGAGTCCTACACTGAAGTGTGTGGACGAAAGAACTCTGCCACGGTTGTAAAAGACGAATGAAATGACAATAAAACGCTACGTATGATTGTCGTTTCCAACTTCACCGCAAAGTTTTCCACGTGAAAGAGGAATAAAAAAAATGCAGCCACTGCATTTCGTGTCATTAACTTGGCCTCTGCTTGCAGGAGCGACGAACCCGCGCCGGAAAATCTTGCGGAAAACCCTCGGATTTTCGGGGAAACCCCGAAGGACCCGCCTACACCCGCGTGCACACGGGACATGAACGTGGATTTAAATTCTTGCCATTCGAATAAATCAAATGCCATCTCGCGGGAGCTTGTAGAAAACTCCATGTGATCCTCTCTGACCTCCCTGTGGGGTTATTTCCCCACTGTGCGCCTATATCGCAAGCAAAGAATTTTTCTCTCCGTGCGCGCTGCATTCTTTTTGCGCAAAATCACAACTGATGAGGAAATTATGCGACCACAACTGCCGCCGACGAGAGTTCAAATAAGTTTTTATTTATTATTTTTATTCCTACGTCTTTGTACACAAGTTATGTCATCGGCTGGGATCGTTAGCTCTCTCACTGGACCCTAACTCACCCCCTCATGATATATATGTCTCTGTCAGAACGCGACAGCGTTGTTGATGGATCGTTTGCCTCAATTACAAAGTTTTTTACTGTAATGTAATTTATTTTAAAAATTCATATTTTACTTATAAATTGTTTTGAACATTTATTTTTTTATTCTTCGTGTATATAATAATTGTCAATTTTTTTTTTTAAATACTAAAAATATTTATATTTTGTAAAAAAAAAACATGTAAAATATATATATAGATAAAAAATTTATTTTTATATGTATTTTTCACTTTTTAATGTATAAAAATAATTTTTTTGTAGTTTTTTTTTAAGGGTGAATTGACGTGAGGGTGAACTTTTCAGAAATCAATGCTACTGCCACACGACAGAAAAAAACTCAACCGCCAGTACAACTGTAAATCTACAGGGAAATATAAAATTTTTAAACTTTATTTTTCCATCGAAAAAAATTAAAAGATTGCATAATAATAAGAAAATAATTTATAATTGATAATACATAATATTAGTTGGATGTATTTTGCAATTTATGGATTATAAAAATTGTTGGGATGATTTTTAAATATAATTTAATTATAATAATATTGCGTCACTATAAAACGAAAAAGACGTATACATGTGTAAAACGTCAAATTTGATGTTATAAACGTAAATATCTTCAAAACTACAAAATATAGAAATTTTTGTCATGAGATCTTTTTTGTAGAAAATTTTATCATCTACAAAAAAGATTCTGGACAAAATTTATGTAACTTGCATCCTTATCAAGATATTGGCAAGTAAGAAGGTCTCAATTTTTTGGCGATACGCCCTCTCGGTTTTAGACACGCGATATTAATGATATATTGAAACATATCAAAATCGTTTTTTGATGATAAATTTAAAATATAATATTCTTGGTAGTAATAAAAAAGTCCAGTTGTTAATGATTGAAATAAATCAATATACCAAAAAAAAAAACATTTTCCTCAAAATATGAATTAATTTTAATAAAAAATATCAAATATGATAAATCAAGTCTCTCTTTTTCGCGTCACTTATGTTGAAAAACTGAAAAAAAAAACATGGTTGTTGTGTATTAAATATTTTTTTATCGTCATATCACGTGTTTAAAACAAAAAAAAACGAATCGGCGAAAAAATAAAAACATTTTATTTGCTAATATCTTGATAAGGATACGAGTTAAGCAAATTTTACACTGAATCTTTTTTGTAGCTATTAAAATTCTCTATAAAAAAGATCTCTTCAAAAAAATGTCCATCTTCAATAGTTTAAAAGATATTTACATTTAAAACATCAAAATCAGTTTTTTTTTTCAGTAATATGCGGTTTTTTTTAACTGAATTTTTTCATTAATTGGATAACGATTGAAATAATGATTTCACATATAAAAGTATCGTTTAAAATTGAATTTAAATATTGAAATAAAAAATTTCTACCTAAAGAAACTCTAGAACACGTTGAAATAACAAAATTTCACGAACAGCACTTTGCGTGTGATTGAGTCCCCGGAGCTGTCCAGCCAGATGCCGCGTGTGCCGATATTCTTTATAAGGGTCAAAAAGTCTCGAGTGAGATAGGTATATATACCCCATGATGCTATAGATTCCATAAAGACCCGAGGGACGAGAATATTACCGTAAAAAATTCAACAGCGTTGGCACATTCCTAGAAAAATAGTATATTTGTCACAAGCAAATTTTGCCAAATTGACAATACCATTGCTTACGATGACACTGGGATAATATTGAATATTTTTCAGCGCTCGCGATATCTCACTAAAAATTTCACATACGCGTTCTCTCGCACTTTTTTTCTCGATATTTTTATTTTCATCCAACTGTGAGTCTCAAATCAAATGAATTTTTTCCTATTTTCTTTTTCTCAATATATTCACCCTTGCGCTCAGTAATTAAATTCTTTTACAATAGAAAAAAATAGATATAAATAAATGAAAAAAAAAAAAACCGCGCATACGATGCTCAAGATAATAACCGATGATACCAGCCAAAATTTTATAGAAAAAAAAAATACCGCGCAGTAGTAAAGCATGCGAATAGTCCGACAAGTTCAATTGTTTTATTTTTTCACCGCAAAAAACGTGTTTTTCATATATATTTTTAAACAATAACAGCTCTAAACCGTGTCTCAAAATTGTTTTTCATTAATATTTCAACATATCTTCAATTTTCTTCTACAAACATGAAAAATTAAATAATTTAATCTGGAATTTGTGGTAAAAATGAAGAATATTTGTGAAGAATTCATCGCAGCATGTATAAAAAGAGGGCTTTACGAAGAAAAAACAAGTTCTTGAATAAAAACCACGTTAAAAACATCGTTTACAAATAAAGAGTAGCAATCACAACTGATAATAATCAGAATTTTGATGATGCATCACCAGAAATATTTTAATAATGAAGGAAAAAATGCGCGAAATTTTTTTAGAATATAAGCGCGATGTGAAAACTAAAGTTAAAGCGAAAAAGGTGAATTTATCCACCAGATGCCTGCAGGAATTTCGATTGACTCTTCAACTTCTATCAGCATTTTATGCACCAAAAAAAAAATCAAGAGATCCTCTCATACAGTGATAAGTATTATCATTTAAATTAAATCGACAGTTAATGGAAGTAGAAAATAAGTGCCTACCAAAAAAAAAATCAAGAGATCCTCTCATACAGTGATAAGTATTATCATTTAAATTAAATCGACAGTTAATGGAAGTAGAAAATAAGTGCCTAATCTTTGTTCGGGGCTGGCGTCTCAGCCATTCATAATAATTGCATGAAATCGGCACGATTCGACGCAGAATTTCACGTAGTTTCGTTTGGGGTATTTTTTAAAAGGATTCAATACTGTCTCAGCCATTCATAATAATTGCATGAAATCGGCACGATTCGACGCAGAATTTCACGTAGTTTCGTTTGGGGTATTTTTTAAAAGGATTCAATACATAATACCCACAAAACTGATAATTATAATACTCATATTTCAATGATTCTAATCTTCGCGGCCTTTTTAATACGTCATTTGTCTAGGTTTTTTTTTAAATCAAGTTGAACATAGGCATGAGTCTTTTGTTTATGTCCATGTGTCGATCGAATTTAAAAGGCTGAGACAAGGTTAAGATTTAGGGGAAAATAGAGCATTATTTCGGCGAAATGGTCATGCAATGCAGTATTAAATGTTTTGCTTAGCCACGATATTTTTCCTACAGTTAGTTTATAGTTCTAAAAACACCCAAAAAAAATCTACAACCCTCTAGCGTCGTTTTAATGACCATCGCACATCCCTAAACCTCAAATTTATGGGAAATAATTATGAAATATAGTGTTAACTATTTTGATACACGATGTCTAGCGTCGTTTTAATGACCATCGCACATCCCTAAACCTCAAATTTATGGGAAATAATTATGAAATATAGTGTTAACTATTTTGATACACGATGATAATTTCCCTTTAGTTAGGGTAGAGTCCAAAAAAATACCCCCAATAATTTGCAACCCCCTACAGTGGTATTATCAGATGTCAGATATTTAGCAATACTTTTGTATCGCAGAACAAATAATAATATGATGGACGAAATTGTTATTTCTTGTCTGATTTCTCTCTGGAATTTTTTTCCAATTATTCCGCTGCTCCGCCAGTCAGCAGAAGTATTAGTTGTTTAATCATATATTCTGTAGTGAGACTTTCATGGTATCGTTTTGCCCGCTTGCTCGTACCGGATTTGCGGCTAACCCCTAGTGGCACTTCCGTCTTTGGACTCCCAACGGTATTGAAGATGTATCGTCATGGGCTTTTCTCGCACTTTCGCAAATCCCCAACAATATCATGCCTGCATATACCGGTATTAAAAATAAAAAAAAGCTGCATAAAATGAATTGAAATGGAAATAAACATTTATACAGATAATTGATGTTTTTTTAAATATATTTTATAGACGTAATAATGTTCAGAAATAATGGGAAAATATTATATGATATTCTAAGACATCAAAAATTGTAATTATTGATTTTTAAATGACATTTTTGTTTTGTTTTTCGAAAAAAATCGTTTGAACAGAAGAAAAAAAAATTTAAGTGATTTTTCAAATGAATTTTTAACAGTTTTTTACTAAAAAAAAAAGATATTAATGTTTTTTAGTTTTCAACATTTAAAATTTTTTTATTAAACGAACGAAAAATACAAAAAATAGTCAAAAAAAAAACAATCATAATCGATATTTCCAAAACTTTCTTCTGGTTTTATTTGTAAAACTTGCTTTTAAAAAAATGCTGTCTACGAAAATCGAGCAAAAATTTCTAAAAAATAAAAAAAAAAAACCGGAAAAACAATTTTTCCTAGGTATATCAAAGTAAAATTTTTCAAAATTCAAAAAAATTAAATTTATTTCATGTTCTTCATCTACTCAAAATGCTCTAGAATTTTCAAAAATTTTTCGACTACTTAAAGAAAATAAAATTTATTTCTCCAAAAAAAAATTAGCGAAAAAACTTTTTTCAAGACGGCAAATATAGGGGAAGGTGGGGAAAAATGGCCCTTTATACTCCATTTTGCCCCACCTTCCCTTACATCCTCAATTGAAAAAAAAATTCGTTAAAAAAATCCTAAAATCTATTTACAGATGCCTATAAAATTCAAACAAAACTTCGTGGTATTCAATTTGAATTTTTCTTTTCTCAAATGTTTTCAATAATGGATAAATTGCTGAGAAAAAAAAAACAATATATCCTAGGTCACAAAAGTCATTTTGCTGCGATTTTAAACTAGAGTTTCTATTGTAAATTGACACGCGACGCAATATACAGCGACAATGAGAAGAATGCGTCGCTGGCGATAGTTTACAGCGGGCGAGAAGCCAGCAAGTAAAAGGAACGATCGCTTTGCAAAAGGGGGTTGTAACATTAGATCTCTTCCGGTCGACCCATCTTGCACGGCCGAGTTGCACACGACTGTGCTCGCGCTAGCATATCCACCATCTATCTTATTCGCTGACTTGGCCCGACCTCCAGCTCGTCGCCGCGATTTATAATCGAGAATCAACTCCGAAAAAAGGCAAAAAAATACACAGAAACACCACTCACGCATCGCGTGACCTTTCAGCCCGTGAATAAACCCATCGAAACATCAAAAAAAAAAAAATTGAAACATCAATGTTTCATAAAATGTCCCCTACAGACTTTTCATCAAAAAAATTCTCTTTTGAATGCATAAACTTTTCTGCATGAAATTCTTGTCTGAAGTGAATTTACCCTTTGTAATTGAAGTACATGCCTGAAACAATTAAAACTTTGTTGAAATTTTCACTTGATATGTTTTTTTTTTTGTTGTTGAAACAAATATTAGTTGATGTGCGAGAGCTTGATGTTATACACTTTTGAAGAGCAATATTTAAAAGGCGTTAGACCTGAGGTGTTTTAAATTTCAACTTTATCAATCCCACCTATTTTTAAAATAATAAAAAATTAGATTACACTCTGAACTTGTGATAAAATTCACACATCGCTGACAATATGCCTTGCAGCACTACAATTCATTGTGTATTCAGCAGTGAATGGCATTTTTCATCCGCGAGTAGTGAGCGAGAATCAATGAAGCGTTTTTGTGGATAACTTTGAATTTCAGTGTATAGAGCAGTACGTGTAAAAAGGGAGTTGGCAAAATAAGGTAAAGTTAGCTGGTCATGTTGAACATTCATACAATCCTAAATCTATGCCGCAAAACGACTTAACATCCACTTCAACTCACCATACACTCTATTTCAACATGGCCAGGCATTTTTTACTTTATGGTTTCATTTTACTGACTCGTGGCCAGTGTAACTCTCTTCTATTCCTCATCCTCTCGCTTTTTCCTGGCTTCGCGTTGGAGAGAAAAATATTTGGCGTTGCCAAATGCTCTCTGTGGTGCATGACGTTACTCTACGCGAATTCGAGTGAGATCTGACGGAATTGCATAAAAAGAGTGGAGTTTTATGTGCCTTCGTCTACACTTTATTTCACAAATCTCTGTATAAGAGATGATACTTGAAAACAAAAAAAATTCAGGCTAGATAGTCAAGGACTATCATCGAATTGAAATATAAAGTGCATATAAAACACGAGAATATTTTATCGTCGCTTTTGACCTGAATATTGCAGTTTAACTTTATTTCCACGCAACTAAAAAAAAATATTTCCATTTTTTTTGGCAAATGGTTTGAGTTTTTTTTAAACGATAACTCGAACGAGATATAAAGTTAAGGATATTAAAGTTAATAAAATAATTTTTGATTAAATTTAAAAATATCTTGAAAACGACGCAAAATATAGAAAGTATTTTCTTTACATTTTTTATAGAAAATTTTATTTTTAATATTTTTTGTTATCTCTTTGTATTATCACTCTGAAAATTTAAAAAAAATTACAAAAGTTGCCAAATCTCGAACTTTTGTTTTGGAAATTTGATGAAAAAAAAAATTTTTTTTTTATAAAACATAAAATGTCGTTTAAAATTATTATTATCATTAAATTGTAAAATATCTTAAAAATGAGACAAAATATTCAAAAAAAATTATTTTACATTTTTGATAAAAAAATCAATTTTCTATAATTTATTCCAATAAAATTTTTTTACTATTTCTAAGTATTATTAGTCTAACAATCAAATAAATTACAAAAATTGTATATAAAATCTGTTTGTTTTTTATAATTTGACAGGAAAAAAATTATTTTTCATCAAAAACCACAAAACTTATTGTTAAAATTTAAGAAAAAAATTTTTTTTCCACAAAATTATCAACAAATTTTTTTAATTCATTCAAAATATTTTTTAAAAATATTTATTTTCTCAATTAATAAAAAAAAAAAAATAAGATGAATTTTATAAATCAAATTTTTATGAATAAAAACGCTCGAATTAATTTTCATTTTCATCTTGCTTTTAAAAAAGGCGCCTTTGTCAATAGAAGAATTGATAAGCTTTAAATTTACGCAGGAAGAACCTGCAAGTGAGGCATATATGGAGGATTCGTAAACAGGCGCAAAATGACAATAAATGAAAAGAGCGAGTGGACAATTTGTGATGGTAAAAATTCTATGGAGTCTACATGTATATAGATAAAGGTTATATTCCACTAGCACTAGAATTATTGATATTCCATGGTACAATTCAGCGGATAAAAAAAAATATCACGTATATCTGGAAATATTGAATAAAACAGCAGACTATAGAGAATTCAGTATCTCTATATAGTCACGAAAATTTTACCTCTCTGTCCATTTCTAACAATATATTTCTACAAATCTAATTATTAAATGTGGACAGGTAGAAATAATTAGATTTATCGTTTGCCTGTACTGTCAACCATGTAATTCTATATATTCAAAGGCAATTGAATTGCTGCACGGGATGTTTGAAATTTATCACTTCAAATTAAACGAGATATATATTTTAATCAAATTTATAAATTAAATATTTGTCACTTGAATTTATAACCACATTCTATTTGCATTTTTTATTAAAATTATAAACAACTGGCTATAACCTAATGCCCCTATAGAGTTGGGAAAAAAAATCTTGACAAATATAACATTTAACTTGATTCATTTCTCCTCATATCTCCTCGTCTTTAATTTTTCTGCGGCTGAATAAGACGAGATCTCGAGTGTAGAGCTGTTCCCCAGACTATTCCCCATTTTTTAGAGCAATTCTATATCCTGTAAAAAGCTACAGAAACTCCGGAAAAATTAATTAAAAATATTTTTTTCGTCTAACATCGATTCTTAAAAAAAAAAAAAAATCAACATTTGAGTGTTAAAAATAAAATTTTTGACATGGATAATGACGAAAAAAATGTCATTCGACAGCCGAAATGAAAGGGGATTTCATATTATTTGTTTTTTTTTTTTCTGTATGATTATATTTTTTAAAAAAAATTCTAAAAAAACGAATGCAATAAGAAAATTTCATTGATGAATTGTTTAGATTGCCGATAACTCAATAAATACGAATTATATCAAAAAATTTTATCCTAGTTAAATTATTGAGCATTATATAAGCTACAAAAAATGTTGAGTAAATTTTTTTGTATCGCTTATAGTTTTTAAGATATTTCTGTTTTTTGAAAATTTTTATTTTTCAAAATATCTCGAAAAAAACGGAAAATATCGAAAAATATAACTCTACATTTTTTGTAGAAAATAAAATCCCAAATCATTTAACCCTTATAATATTTTTCAATATCTCGCTTAGTTTTAAAGTTATCGAATGTGCACATGATAGTGCTAGTATACATAACATATACACTGTATATATTTTTTTCATCAGTTTGTCGAGGTGAGTCAAAAAATACCAAAATTTTTCAAAAATTGTGCCATGAGAACGGCTGTAGTAGTTAAATTTATACGAAATCTATACTAAAAACATTTTTTCAAACTGCAAGAATTTTTAGAAATAAATTTTTTTTTTTTCTAAACTTTACAGAGAATGATGGTAGTATTTCCATCTCTATATTTTAAAATTGAAATTTTTGTTTTCAATGAAAAAAAAACTCGCAATTTATGCTGTTTTTTCAAAAACAAACAAAAAAACCAGATTTGAATTCAATCAAACTAATAAAAGAATCATCAAAATAAATAAAAAAAAAAAAATTATCATCTGCCTCATATGCTACATAGAAATTTAGTATTTCTTATTTCTGTTATTTGGTTGTGATATTTACAATATGTGAATGAAATACCTTTTTCAAAATATCCAGCTTTTCCAACATAATTCTCACATACAGCCACTGAAAACAATAGCGTATCGTTCAATCATTCTGAAATCCCTTATATTTATTTTCCATTTTTTTTATTGTCCACATCAACTGTCAATTTTTAAATAAGGCCAGAGTTTACTTGAAATAAATACTCGAATCCGTAAAATATACAAAATTTTCAAATATCAACGGCTAACAGAAATAAAGTATAAACCCAAATCTATTCCTGGCAAGAATAAAATTTCTTTTATAAAAATTTTTAATTTTTCCTCTAGATATCCAACTAATCGCGTCTTTACTTCAAAAACGAGCTTCACAATAAGACCGGTGTTTGCATCGAAACAATGGCGAAAGTATCTGTATTGTTATACCAAAGCTTCCTAATGAAATTCGCAGGCAAGTTTTCATTCAAACTTGAATTATACCTTTTCAGCATGGAACGAATCTGAGAATATATTCTTCTGTTTTAATATATATATAGCTTCAGATATATTATTTCAGTTGCATCTTTATTGTTCATCCGTATATAAATGCTTTAACTGTCGTGTCAATTAATTATCATCGATTATTACAACACCAACTATCGCGTCATTTATTAACAACTACATCAAATGGACCGCTCATATGTTAACATGAATATATTAAATGCACAAAAATATATAATGTCAAAATAAACACTAGAGCTTCTGTTCTAGAAATTGAATAACATGAATAAACAAGCTAATCACGTATTTTCGATAAAGTTCACAATGAAAATCCGCATTGACTGCTATGAAACCACACAAATCCACACATTAATCAAACCCTCTAATGAAGACTATTGTTCCAAGGACAGAATTATATCTCATAATGATGGATTATCGTTAGAAATTAATAATTAAAAATAAGTATTATTTATCATGGATATTAAATGTTGAGTTCTTTGGCCTTATAATATGTCAAATATCAAACCCAAGAGATACACATTAATATAAATAAATATCTCAAATGATGTTTTTTATAATTTTTAATAAATAAATCATAATTTTTTGTGATATAATACGAGAAATCTTAATTTTAAATTCGAATAAAGTCAAAAAGGTGTATATAAAAAATTATTCTGCTTTTTTAAATCAAAATATCTACCATACTATTGAAAATAAAAATTTTTCTTAAATGACCTTTTTTATAGAGAATTTTATCAGCTACAAAAAAGGTTCCTAACAAAATTTATGTAATTTGCATCCTTATCAAGATATTAACAAAATTAATTGTCGCGTATAAATTAAAATAATGTATATGAAAAATTATATTACTTTTTTAAATCAAAATATCTTCAAAACTATTCGGGATAAAAAATTTTCTTAAGAAACCTTTTTTCTAGGGAATTTTATTATCTACAAAAAAGATTTTCAATCAAATTTGTCTAAATTGCATCCTCAACAAGATATTAGCAAAATTGTGTTTTCAATTTTTCAATGATAAGCCTCTTTAATGTTAGACACGTGGAAATTTAATATGTAATAAATTTTAAAAAAAAATATTTGTTTATTATAATTAACATATATATTACTCTCCATCAATTCAACGAATCACCATATAAATTATTTTCCAGGTTATACTTATCAGCAATAATTTATTCCGTAGAATAATTTTTTTAGATATAAAACGGTTCATGCCTGATAGTAATGGAATTTTCAATATATTTCTCAACTTTGCCTATAACCACCAACGAAACCCAAGATTCTGCCACAAATCTAATGCATAACCCAACCATAATTCTACATTAATTGTTTTACTTTAGAGTATATAGTTGGATATCTTTACTAACAAGTCAAATCTGATAAAACATTTTTATTATACTAGTTATAACCTAGACAAACAAATTTTTTACTTGGTTTTTAGTTCATTCAGATTGATCATACAACTCTTGAATTAATTTTTAACATTATTTCCATTAAATTCCTTTATAATATCACGTGTCTAAAACCCAAAAAAGGCATATCACCGAAAAACTAAAATTTCTCTACTTGCTAATATCTTAATAAAAATAAAAGTTAGACAAATTTTGCTAAGGACCTTTTTTGTAGCTAATAAAATTTTCTATAAAAAAGGTCTCTTGAGAAAAATTTTTATCTTTAATAGTTTTTAAGTTATTATGATTTAAAACAGAAAAATAATTTTTTTTATATGTTTTCTTGGCATAAGACATGCGATATACTGAATTTTTTGTGTTAAAAAAATCAAATGAGCTTTTAAAAAAACTTTAAAAATTTTTCGATTGTTTGAAAAAGATTTTTATAATATTTTACAAGATAAAAATAATAGAAAATCTGTAGAATTGCCGGATTTATCCAGATTTTCTCTACAATCTTGAACATCATGAGCTCCAGCTTGCGTGACATCCATCTACCCAAACCGGAACCACTTTGCTGGAGATCCTCAACAAACTAAAGTAGAATTCCAACAACTCTCGGACAGAGAATGTTGCGATACAAGACAGAGTTGCAGAGGCTTCTCAATCAATGTTCAGGGTATACATCCACTAGCACCCAAGTTACTCACTCGGTCGCTCTATTTTAAACTGGCAGTTTCGTGTGGTCTTGCCGACATATCTATAGACACTCAAAGAACCACTGAATTCCGCTATTTAGAGGAGAAACAATTGCTTTCTGTGCAGTCCATGCTATCTGAAACGTTTTCAGTGCCAATTTCAGACATTGCTAAATGGGAATAACTGTATGTACGCGTGCATGTGTGCTACTATTGTTTTGTGACAGTTGTGTTTCTGGTGAAATCGTCCTTGTCATAATCTACCGCGTATAATACAACTGGTGTGGAACAAGACGCAAGGGAATAACCGTTGAAAGCACACCAGGGAAACTTCCTCTCGAGTGTAAACACTCTGACAGAATATAAACATTGATTTATTTTTTCATAACCAAGAGAGCGTTCTAGTTAATTGTTTTTTGAGAATTTTTAATGATGATAAAAATGAGCGTTCTCCGCAGGGATTTGAAAGAAAAAATTATTCTTTAAATGAAAGTATGTATAATGGGAAAAATGAAGGAAAAAAATTAAAAACTCAAAATTTCCAATGATAATTAATTTAAATTTTTCCAATTATGAAAATAAATCTATAAATCTATTCGATAATTGTTTAAAAAATAGATATTTAATAATTTTACAGTGATTAACTGAGATTCTGGAAAATATAAATTTTTAGAAATTGTCAAAGAGGTATCCGTTAGAGATAGCGATGTTTTCGTGATTTTTTGTTTTTTTGTTTTTTTTTTTTTTTCACGATAACTCAGAAACTAAGCTATCCAACTAAAAAATGTAGGATAGACTTTTTTGATATTTTGCCTTGTTTTCGGGATATTTTGAAAAATAAAAATTTTCAAAAATCGGTAAAATCTCAAAAATTGAGCAAGATACAAAAAAATTTGTAGAACATTTTTTGTAGGTTATTGAACTCTCAATCATTTAACTTTTATAATATTTTTTGTTATCTTGTTTATTTAACGAGTTATCAGCAAAAAACCCGAAAAAATGCAAAAAAAAAACTGCAAGCAACTTATCGTCAAAAATTTTACAAAATAAAAAAAAATGAAATAACAAGAAATGTTACAAAAGTTTAAAAAAAAAAAACGTAAAAAATTTTCACATCTCAAAATTTTTGAGATATTACCGATTTTTTGAAATCTTTGTTTTTCAAAATATCTCAAAAACGACGCAAGATATGAAAAAAAATCATTCTTTATTTTTTGTAGAAAATTTAATTTCAAATAATCCAATTTGAATAAAATTTTTCATTATTTCGCTTAGTTTTTGAGTTATCACTCAAAAACAAAAAAAAAAAAAAAACCACAACTGCAAAATTCCTCATAGGTATATATTTACCCTTTTTAAATAAAAAAAAATTTTTTCCCCCATCAAAGAGCATAAAATAAATTATTTGTAGTAGTTTATAACAAAAATAAAATTGAATATAGAAAAAAATACTTACAACAATATGAAAAAATGTCTTTAGCACATTACCAAGGAATAATCATATGAAATTTTGGAATAACCATTTAGATAATGAAATTTCCAGTTGAAGAGCAGTAAATCCTATAACTTTATGCGTATTTAGAAGAGAATTATTGAGATGTCGAGGTGTTATATAGACCCTTACACCTGCAGTTTCAAATTTGCGAAGGATTGAGAACATACGTCACGTTTGGTATTCATCATTGCTTTAGAACGAAGAACACAAACTCGCGCCATACGCGTCTATAACGACGCATGCATTATACGAAACTACACTCGTGTCTTTCAGTGCTCAGCGACAGCTAGGAAAATATGGAGTCGTGTGAATATGCAGGCATCCAAAGCATACAAAACTCACGAATCCCTTTTGATTCTGATTTGTATACTGATGCTAACATGTATACTGTGTGTACGCAAGTTTACTCAAATTTACAAGAAGAATCAGCAACTGTATAACAACATCTTTGTGTCGTTATATCTCCGACAAATGTGTCAACAAAGCCACACGAAGAAAGAAAAACATGCGAGCATGCGAGAAAAATTCCATTTGATGAATTTGACTATTGTGAAATAGAATTTCCACTTTCTATAACTTAGTTCAACATCATTTGCAATTTTTCTTCCTTCTTGAAAGAGTGATGGATCGTAATGGAAACTTTCCAACATTATTTTCATGAAATTCACTACGTTCGAACTGTGAAAAATTTTCTCAAACATTTTTTTTTTTTTCTTGAAACATGATAAGTATTATAAAATAAAAAAATATTTTGTCTTAAAATGAAACTTTAACTATTTAAAACCTCAGATTTTAAAAGTCACGTAATAGCATTTAACCTTAAATCCTTAGATTCTTAATAATGACAAGATGTCGTTTGATAATAAAAAAAATCTGAATAAAAATCTGCTTAAAAGGGGCTGAATTAAAATAATAAATAACAGTCATAATGGTTATATTTAGAGAGAAAAATGTTTAGAAGATACTATCAAAATTAAATAAAAACAAATTCATCATCTTTATTGAAAAAAAAAAAAAAAAAAATTAATAAAGCACAGTCTGATGGCAATTTCAGAACTAATTAAATTATTGACTAATAGAAGAAAAATAAAAACGCAACCAACCCTCATTACAGTACTTATAATTCCTATAAAATCCTATAAAATTGATGAATTACAAATTTTAATGAAAATGTAATTTATTGGTTAAATGTAATTAATTAAAATTTAACTTTAATTCTCCAAGTAACTTTTGAAGCGCGAATATTAATATATTACATTTTAGGGCAACTGGAATACCTCCAATTGGAATTTTAATCATAATAAATATATGTATATGATTTTAACAGAAAAAACAAATTTTTTTTTTTTTTTTTGTAAACCGATAAATAGTTTTTTTATAAAAAAAAAACAGTTTCAATTTTTTTGCAAATTAATTCTACTGCAAAAAAAAGATTTTACCTCTCTAAAGCCCAAAAATACGTATCACAGAAAAATAAAAACTTTTTAACGTGCTCATATCTCGATAAGGATGCGAGTTAAATAAATTGTGATTAAAACCTTTTTTGTAGATAATAAAATTATCTACAAAAAAGATCTCTTGAAAAAAATTTTTATCTTTAATAGTTTTCAAGATATTTTGATTTAAAACTGCAAAATAGTTTTTTTATACATATACTTTTTTAATCTTTGAACGTATTACATTTCATTTAGTAATCTGTTAATAAAGATGCAAGATTAATTTTTTCAAATGTAATTATAAAAAATGTTTTTTGAATTTTTAATGATTTTAAGGAATCTTTAAATAATATTTTTCATAAAAAATTTTACAGTTTTTTCTATTTTATCCAGTATTTCGAAAATAAGTTAAATTCATTAAAAAATGGATATTTTAAAAGTAAAAAAGATTTCATAAAGAAAACCATTAGTTAATGGAAGGAAAAAAATTCTTTAACTTCAGTTCTGAACGTAAAAGCGCAAATAAAACTCGAAAAATAAATATTAACTATGATCTTCATGTAATTTTATTAAGTATAGTCGAATACATTAGTATAAATGAAGACAATATTCTCGTTTAAAAGCTCTACAATCTCGCTTTTCACTACAAATATGAAGAAACAAATCCCATTTGATGAACTTTAATCTAAACTTTCTAACTGTCTATATTAACTCTAAAATTTACATATTAGACTTTACAGAATTACTAATATAACTATCTTCCCAAGTAAATAATTATTTTACCCATAGTAATTCTAACTGAATGGGGAATAAAACATATGATATATGAAATTCTAGGATAATATTGATAAACTAATTTACCGCTGTTCCAGAAGACTTAAAACCACTGCGCGATAATAAACCTATACACTTGTAATTCTATCGTACGGTATAATAATCTGCATGGAAATGCATCATATCTCTGATGTTCTCGTAGTCGAACTGCAGCTTGAAACTTGCAATCGAGTTATATGATTCTTACCGAATCGTTATAATGGAAAAAATATACCAGTCGTAGTGATTATCGTAGCGATGAGGACAAAAGGCAAATATATAGGTCATGGAGAAAGCATAACTGCATTATTTCTATTCTCACTACTTCCCCTCGATGTCCCCTATTTTCTTCAGTTTGGGCGTTGGCTCTGTCCTCGCACACGACAATCATAAATACAAACTCTTCCTAAAATAACAATTTATTAAATTATCTTTTTTGACAAATAGTTCGACTAAAATAATCAATAGTTTCATATCAAAATCAATAAATAAAAAACGCAAAAAAGCATAAGAGCAAAATTATCTTGCAATTTAAAATTGAAATATTTTCTCAACTGCTGAAAATAAAAATTGTTATCTCAAGTGATCGTTTTTGTAGACAATCTTATTACGAGAATAATTCTTTATCTATAAATAGAGAAAAAAAATCTTGAAAAAAAAAACAAAAATTCTAAATAAATCATTTTTGAGAAATTCATTGAACCCCTATAATCAAAATTTTTTTTTCCATGTGAGAACGTTATAAAGGAGTTATATGGACGTGTATTTTAGTGTATTTTTGGATAATTTCAAAACCATCGGGAAAATATTCTGAAAGATACAGAGCGTTAAAAAGTATAGGCTGAAGTAACCACTGTCCAACTTTAAACGTGTTTTTCTCAAAACGATGTTTTCAAAGTCAGTAACGACGATTTCTCAAAAAAACTGCTCAACCGATCGATCTGAAATTTTAACACAATCTTCTCAGATATATTCCTCAAGGATTAATCCAAGGAATAAGATTTCCACTGATTATTTCTATTTTTTAAAAACAATTTTTCACAAAAATTTCTGTCGAAAATCCAAACTTTCTGTTTAAATAATCGTAATTTTTGTCAAAAATTTAAATTTTAACTATTCCTTCGATTAAATCCCTAGATTTATCTATTTTCTAAAAGAATCTGACCTATTTTTTAATTTCTGATAATCCAAACCAGAGATATCGTGATCACCGCCAAACACCTTTTTTTTTGGAGTGCGCTCATAAGATCATCTGCAGGACCACACCAAATCAATATTTTTACAAATAATTAGCGCCACTGTAAACCCAGATATTGCCACTATAAACACCAATACTCTTTGTTTTTATAAAATAAAATACCACATCTGAAAAAATTCATAAAAAACCGTCTTTTTCAGCCTTGCAACTGAACATAACCCCTTAAAGACATTTCGAGTGTGGATAAAACTCAAGACCTCATTTCACATCGTCGTAATATTGCCCACGCATGTGGCCTTAATTAAAAATCCGCGAGGCAATAAATCAAAATGAGCATAAAATATTGTTGAGAGGAAGAGAGTGCGACGGGAAGCCAATAAAGCACGAAATTTCTTATCCCGCGGTGTCATTAAACCAATTTCTCGCTGCAGGGGTAGCACCGCACGCGTGAATTCCCGCGCCAGTAACACTGCGGAAACATTACACCGTGCGCGCGCGCGCCCAGAATTCCACGCGGTTTATTTTCTCGCAGCTCGTCATCGTTAGTCCACTCAACTCGCGAATATAGACAGAACGATCCGCGTAACTTGCTGCCCGTGCCCATATCAAACGACAACGCCAATTACACCCTGCATCTTCCATCGATTTACTACATTGCCCACTGAGTTAGTTGGATACGAAGCACTGGAGACAACATGAATCCGCACATGTCAGGTTTATGTCTTGATAAGCTCAAGCCCTTCACCACTCAAAGCCTTGTGGCTATGTAATTACAACTCTAGCACACTGTGAAATCATTGTTGACTAGAGGGATTCGACTATTTCATCGTCAAACAGCCCATTACTGCTTATTATCAAAGGTTTACGGTCATTAGTATACTTGAAATTCCATCTGAAACGTATATTATCACCAGTCAACTTTAAATATTTGCTCTGTCTGCTGAAATAGAGTACAGCATGCTTCCCACCCTCTCTCACCTTTAGTTATTCGATGATAGAAGCTGAGAATCTACTGTCAAAGTGGGTAAATTGCATCGTTAGCGTGCATTTTCACGACTTCAAGTATATAGTTAATAACATATAGTTATTGGGTGTATAAATTAATTTATTTAATATAGTGGAATTTTTTTGTATCATTAAAATGTACAATAAAACGGAAATTGCATGAATTTAGGATAATTTATATGATTTGATCAGGATTATTTTGTTTTTTTATCAGAAAATATGGTGTTACAAAATTTGTAAGGTCTTTTTCGAGGGTTTTTTTTGGGAAGTTTATTTAATAGTGGAATTTTTTTCTATTAAAAAATATAATTAGTGAAATTGTATCAGGTTAGGATAATATTTATAAGATTTTGTTCAGGATTATATATTTTTTTTTATGCGAAAATCTAGAATTAAAATTTGAAAAAAAAATTGTTGATACTTTTTTCCGTAGATGTATTAATATTTTTGTGCTTTTTATTAATATTTTTGATTTTATCGTAATCTGAAATTTTGTTCTATTCTAAAATAGTTCAATAATTCAATAAAATTATAATTTATGCTTGTGAAATACCTAACGTGAAAAAAAATGTTTTTTTCTTTGAAAAAAAATTAATAAAGAAAAAAAATTATTAATTTGTTGAATTAATAAAATTTGTAAATTGTCACCATGTAAATACTTCTTAAAAAAATTAATTAGTTGAAGAAAAAAATACATTTAATTATATACACTATATCTGAATTAATGATTCTTCTTGTTAAAAATTCCAAAAGTGATTGTATTTTGTGTCTTGTATTTACAATAATTTTCTACTGGTTAAAAAAAAATTTTTTCTTAAGTAAATACATCGTAAAAAATAGTTAAAACTGAAAAAACAAATTTTATCTAAAAACAGTTAATTTAAACTCCGGTTGTACGTTTCAGGAAATTCAGAACGAATTTTAGCTCGCAGTTATTACACGTGTAATCTTACAAGACTCAAATCTAAAATAAAATTTTACTCGATCTGACTAATAATGAAATAAATAACATCATGAAAATGACTAATGATTATAGAGTAGTAATTATATTTCAAGATGTGATTATTTATCAAAAATTATTATTTAATTCATTTATCTATTTATTCTTTGCTCTATTTCTCTTTATACCATTCTTTTCAGTTAATGAACTTCCTCATACACACACACACAGTCAGTAGCGGGTGTTTCACAGAATTTATACAAGCTAAACCAGAGTTGCGTTGGTAAATTTAATTAAAGCATATTATGTTTCTGACAGTAACACAAAAAAAAAATAATAATAAATATTCTGAGATAATTGGCCATAGTTTTTTAAGCTTCTCTTATAAGTACTCTCAAGTATATATTTTTCAATATATCTATAAATAAATATATAATAAACCTTCGCTGATAACATTTTCCGTGGATAAATTTTCATAAAAAATGTATTACTCAGAAAAAAAAGCATTAAATGAGATGAAGAGTAGCATGATAAATTTTTTTTGCACATTTTTCTTCCTAATTTAACTGATATCTCACGTTGTGTTGAAATTTTTTTATTCAAACAAGCACTACCCATTATATAGCATAAATAAATTGTCATGTCAATTTAAATCTGATGCAGATATTTCAATTATATATTGAAATAAAATCTATAATATTCCTCGTTCTAATGACTTAAGGGGTTATATCCAGTTGCAAGGATGAAAAGACATTTTTTATTAATTTTTCCGGACAAGGTATTTTATTTTACAAAAACAAAAAGTATTGGTGTTTATAGTGGCAATGTCTGGGTTTACAGTGGCGCTAATTATTTGTAAAAATATTGATTTGGTGTGGTCCTGCAGATGATCTTATGAGCGCACTCCAAAAAAAAAGGTGTTTGGCGGTGATCACGATATCTCTGGTTTGGATTATCAGAAATTAAAAAATAGGTCAGATTCTTTTAGAAAATAGATAAATCTAGGGATTTAATCGAAGGAATAGTCAAAATTTAAATTTTTGACAAAAATTACGATTATTTAAACAGAAAGTTTGGATTTTCGACAGAAATTTTTGTGAAAAATTGTTTTTAAAAAATAGAAATAATTAGAGGAAATCTTATTCCTTGGATTAATCTTTGAGGAATATATCTGAGAAGATTGTGTTAAAATTTCAGATCGATCGGTTGAGCAGTTTTTTGAGAAATCGTCGTTATCGACTTTGAAAACATCGTTTTGAGAAAAACACGTTTAAAGTTGAACAATTGCGACTCCAGCCTATACTTTTCAACGCTCTGTATCTTTCAGAATATTTTCCGGATGGATTTGAAATTTTCCAAAAATACACTCTAATACATACATTCCGAGAACATAAAAAAAATTGATTTTTCAAAAGTTCCAACTAAATATAATCCCTCAAACAAATAATAGTAATAAAATCAGAGTTTTTATCGACATAACAATAATTGCTTTATCGAAAAAGAAAGTGAGAATGTTCAATTGGCGAATGAAATAGTTTAAAAATTCAATTATAAAATTTAATAGATTTTTTTTTTATTCTATACGAACTTTGAGCTTTGGTTTTTTTTTTTAATGACAGGTGAAACAAGAGTACGGAAAAAAGTTTATACCACACGAGTAGTTCACTCTATCTGTTACATGGAGAGGAAAAATCAATGCTTATAGAAGTCAGAGAACTTGGCCAATAGATAGCTAGATGAGCCGCACACAATGGCGGCTAATTCACGTGAAAGCGATTACGAAACTCGGCGAAAACGGCGATTGAGGAAAGTGCGAGAAATTCAAGTCTGCGACGGATCAACGTGCCAAATTACATCCCCTATACTGTAGAGTCTTGGGTAAATACAGACACACGTGTGTAAAGTGAGTTGTGGAGTTGAATTAACTCGTGATAAAAGCTCACGAGAACTTTGAATTAAGTGAATTAAGAGAGACTAGAAATGAAGGAACTTTATCTAATTTTAAATTAGAAAATTTCTCCATCAAAGGTTTTCATTATTTTGCTATACCTCTTCAAATAATTCACTCATTTATTTATTAAAAAAAAAAATACTCGAAAAAATATTTCTTCAAAATTTTTAAATAACCATAAAAAACGCTTATACCCTGATTTAAATAAATATTGACACATAACTATAATAATTTGCCAAAAAAAAAAACCAAGAAAAAAATTCTATCCTATTTCAAAAACCAAAAAGGCGTATTGTTAAAAAATTGAAAATATTTCACTTGCTCATATCCTTGATAAGGATGCGAATTAGATAAATATATCTCAGGACCTTTTTTGTAGCTAATAAAATTCTCTACAAAAAAGGTATCTAGACAAAAATTTGTATCTTTAGTAGTTTTGAAGATATTTTGATTTATAAAAGCAAGATAATTTTTTATGTACAGCTCTCTTTCGACTTTAAACACGGGTTGTCAATTGAATTTGAAAATTTTTCACCCATGTATACTTATTTTCTCATACTTTCGTGGAAATTCTCATGAATACTGTCGATCTTCAAGTGTAGATTGATCAGTGAGCACGACGTTATCTGAGATTACGATGAATTTTATTGAAATTCAGCCACTTGTGAGTCACATATATGTCTGCACCAAATACCTCAGAGTTTCAGTGTTTTTTTTCTTCTTATTATTCTTCAAAGCGAGATTTTAAATTGCTAAATTTTTTTACATCTAGAAACTTTCAACGCAAAAATATAATCAAGTTCAGTTTCTTATAAGAAATTACAACATCAAAGTTCAGCTAAATTGAAAACATCTGAAGTGAGCGATCTTAAAGTATACTTAAAGGGTCGTTATACTTTAATGGTGTGTAAATGTCACGACATTTTTAATGAAGCCAACTAAAAAATAAACACATTAACAACAGATAATCAAATAAATCTAATAGCGAAAAATAAAACTACTAAAATTAATCACAAAACTGAAAAAAAAAATTTCTAGCCTGTAAAAAAATTTTTAAAAATAATTTCCGAATTTTCAATGCAGTGTTAAAGATTAAGTAAATAATCTTCAAACCTATAAATAAACTCATTATTAACAGTCAAAACGAATTTTTTCATCAACAAAAAAGCAATTAATTCATTTTTTTCTTCAATTTCTCATTGAATTTAATTTTTTTACTTGAAAATATATGCATTAAAAAATATTTTACGTCCATTAAAGTGAAAAAAAAAATAAGAAAATCAAATAAAAACAAAAGATTGAATAATAAAAAACATTTTTAATTCACTAATTTCCCTAAATTCTATACAAAAAAAAAAAAAAAAAAAATAGAAAAAAATCTTTAAACCATAAAATAACGCAAATTATTCAATTAAAAAAATTTTCTCTTATAAAAATCCATAACTCCAAACAACGAATAAAAACTTTGCAGTAGTAAAAAATCAACTAAAAAGTTAAAAAAAAAATATTTTTACATTCCTATATGTATAAACACCTTATTCAAATGCCTGAAAATTTATTTCAATTAAATAATATTTTTCAGCGCTGGAGACAGATCGTAAAACAAGCCGTGTATGATTCTCTAGGACGATAGGGCACGCTATATATGGGGTCATAACAATGTCGGGGAATTAATTACGGAATTAAATGTTGATGAAACAAAAGACGACAGAATACGAAATGTCAGCCGTAGGGCGTGTATACAAAGGCGGCCGGAAATGCTTGGAAAAAAATTACGATATTAAAAAAGACACGAGAGATAAAATTATAAATGTCATTGCGCTTTGATAAGGTTTTTAAATGTGCTATAAAGGCCACAACACAGGTGTGCTCGGATATTTTTCATCTTGTGCCCATGCACAATAGTATACAGCAACATCACGACGAATATGTTGGCGCGCGACACACATGGTGTGCATGTGCATCTCTCGCAGTATATCTCATGCTAAACTTGCCAGAATTCTGCAGCTTTTGCGTGGCTTCCTTGCCAAAAATCGAATCGGGTCAATCTACTGGGAGATATATACACAAGATAGGTTTACGACAAAGTTCTAAATGTAGGTTGACATATTAATACACATGCCGGGTGACTTTGCAGCGAGCGGTAAAAGCTGCACTCGATTCGAATGAGAACACGTCTCCGAAGGTTTGCCGAGGTTTAAAACCCGTTGATGAATTTTTAAATGCGTGCTTGCACTCATTTTTTTTTTCTTTTTTCTTTTGATCGGCATCACATAGAATCTCGCTCGTTATTTATTTTTTTTTTTTAGGCTTTTTTTCACCCTAAAAAATTTTTTTACTCCACGTGCGAGATACTTTCTACATATTTTTATATATTTTCTTTTTGTTTTAAACAAATCTCTAATTATTAATTCGATACTGAGTATTTTTAATCAAGATTGGATTAATTTTGGATATATGTAAAATTATCTCGGTGTTTTAAATCAAAATATCTTCTAAACTATTGAAGATGGAAAATTTTTTCAAGAGATCTTTTTTGTAGAGAATTTTATTACCTACAAAAAAGGTTCTTAACAAAATTTACCTAGCGTGCACCTTTATCAAGATATTAGTATAAAAGTTTCAATTTTGCAGCAATATATACGCCAAAAATGACGCCACCGTGTTGCAGAATTCTTTTTGTTTTTTACATTCTAACTCTAAGAAAATATCATAGATTACATAATTTTCAGTAGATTTTGACTTTCTAACGCACCACTCAGCTGGAGATATTGATCAATCTCGATCTGCCGTACGTCATTCGACGTATTTTGACACCCGGAACACGCGGGATTCAACTTTTCAATCGAGCGAGGCAGTCTAGCTGAGATAACTTCAAGAAATGGTGATTTTTAGGGAATTTTAACCTTTCAACGTGCCTTTCAATAAAAGAAAATGTGAAATTTTGTATTTTCAAGATGAATTACTTTTAAAAATAATATTTGAAATGATTGACAAAGAAAAAAAAAAAAATTTTTTTTCGTCAATTTTTCAAAGGGGCACGTCCCTTTGAATTTCACGATTTTTGTGATCTTTTTTGTTTTTTGCTGATAACTCTGAAACTAAGCGAGATATAGAAAAATGTTATAGGAGTTAAATGATTGGGAGTTTTATTTTTTATAAAAAATGTAGAGTAATATTTTTCGATATTTTTCGTTGTTTTCGAGATATTTTGAAAAATGAAAATTTTCAAAAAACGCCAATATCTCAAAAGCTATCAGAGATACAAAAAAGTTTGTTTAACGTTTTTTGTAGCTTATATAATGTTTGATAATTTAACTGGAATAAAATTTTTCAATACAACGCGTATTTACTGAGTTATGCGCAGAAAACCAAAAAAATCATGAAAACAACGAGATGTATGAACATATGAAAAAATTTTCATCACAAAAATTTTTATTTCCTATAGATGAAATTGATTTTAATTTTCTTATTATTATTTTTAAGGCATTATAAAGAAATTTTTTCGTCTTGTTTTAATTTTTTTTTTTTTTTTATGTATACACTGCACACAAGATTTTAACGCTTTATTTTGAAAATGATTCAACGACAGCTGGATGACGGGCATGAGTATAAAATGCAGATTAAACCTGACGAGGATATTAATACCTCAGTCAAAAGCAACCACGAGTAGTCTCCTTCATACTGAATGGCCAGACTTTGAGTCGCATTTTCTCAGTATTTCCGAGGACGTGTTTTTACCACTCACAATTGTATTTTCACTGCAAAATTTAATACCAAGAATTTTTTTCCCCTTCACCATTCAATGTTGCAACTCAAATACATATTATTACTCTACCGAAATCATAAACTGACTGCCCTAGGCTATCAGAATATAATGAAACTTCCGATTTTTAACAATATGCAATCGAGCCCAGTTCGAGCGACAAAATTATTTATTCAACCGAGTGAATACCTATAAAAGTACATAAAAAAGTTTATCAATAATTTATTGAATGTAAAAGTACTGATAAAAAAATTACAACACTGATGTCGAATAAATGACCTCAATATCACGTTTATCAAAAGCTAAAAATGTGTTTACAAAAAATTATTTTGCTGTTTTAAATCAAAATATCTTTCTAACTATTAGAGATAAAATTTTTTTTCAAGAGACTTTTTTTGTAGATAATTTTATGAACTATAAAAACGATCTCTAGCAAAACTTGTCTATCTCGTATCTTTATTAAGATATTAGCAAGTTAAATGTTTAAAACTTTTTAATGATACATTCTCTTTTGATTTTCAACACGCGATATAATTGTTTTTTTATTCTGAATATAATAAAACAGCATTGAAAAGGGTTTTTCATTTACTTGCAATTTTATAAAGTAAATTAATTCATAATAGTAATGATTCAATTTGCGAAATATAATTGTGCCTGAAGCATAAATCCAATTAATCACTGTCCACAGAGTGTTTCTAATATTTAAACCAGGTGATTGAGTCAAACATTATTTCGCCAATACAAATTTCGTAATCTTTAATCATATTATTAAAAAAAAATCACTAATTTTAATCAAATTACCACATTAGAAAAAAAAAAATTTTTTTTTTTTTCTCAATAAAATGATTATGTTGTCAAACATTCGGCAGTTTGACAAATTATAGGCTCAAAATAGAAACGATGGGGTATTAGTTAACAGTGAGAATGTGTGAGAAGTACATAAAACCTTTCCCTATAATAGCCGCGGGCAAATAGTTCGTAATTAGGGCTATAAATTGTGAGCTGAACCAATCGAGATATTGACAGGTTGAGAAATTCGTGTAATAAAAAAAATTCCTGACACCTATTTGCTCCACTTATGGTGTGTTATATTTCATATATTCAATATGAAATATCGATGATAGTGGTATTTTATTGTACATAAAACCCCGAAAAAGATAAATCCAAAGAAAAAAGCAAAAATAAAAAAATGCATGGCAACATTAAAATACAAAAACATAGAAAATAAATATAAAATGTTAAAAAATTATATCATATACTTTATTCTATCCAAAACTAAATAGAATAATAGATATCTGAAGCTATAAAAGGGTGCAAATATATTTAAAAAAACTATATCTTGCTGTTTTAAACCCAAATATCTCCGAAACTACTGAAGATAAAAATTTTTAACAAGAAATCTTTTTTTTAGAAAATTTTATCAGCTATAAAAATGATTCTTATCAAAATCTGTGTAATTCGCATCCTTATCAAGATATTTTCAAGTAAAACAGTCTCTCTTTTTTGACGATATAATACGCGCTCTTTTAATTGTAGACACTATATGTGATATAAATTATAGTAGAAAAATACATTATTATTTGTAAAAATATTCATCGAACAAAAAATATAAATAAACAATATAATTGAATGAAAAAATTCTATTGCTAACATTTAAACACTATATTCCAAAATTATTTCGCAGAAATTTGAGATTTATAGGATGGCTGATGGTCTTTAAACAATGGTAGAGGGTTGTTAATTTTTTTGGTTGTTCATGGGACTCTAAATTAACTGTAGAATAATTATCATCGCGATATCACAGCGTATTAAAACATTTAACAGTATATTTCATAATTATTTCCCAAAAATTCGAGGTTCAGGGGTGTTTAATAATCTTTTAAATGACGCCAGGGGGTTGTTAATTTTTTCAGGTGTTTTTGGGACTCTAAACTAATTGTAAAAAAAACTTCATCGCAAAGCAAAACATTTAACAGTATATTTCATAATTATTTCCCATAAATTCGAGGTTTAAGGGTGTGCGATGGTCTTAAAAATACCGCCAGGGGGTTGCAAATTTTTTTAGGTATTTCTCAAACTCCAAACTAGCTTTAACAAAATTTCATGTTGAATTAGAAAATATTTTTAACTTTCTTTTATATCTGTTAGATTTTGATATTTTCTTTATTTTATTACTATTTTTTATTTTATTATTATTACCATGAGATAAATGATCCACAAAATTTATCCTTCTATCCTTTCTATCTCCATTAATCTTTCATTTATATGCGAAAAATATATTTTGCATATAACAACGATTATAACTATCCGGGTATAGAATACACGGGATAAACTCGAAAGTACCCAAGTAAACATTGACTTTAAGCAAGAAAAATAAAGTTCTCTCGAACAACAACTCAGCGTACACTGCAGGACTAGACAACTCAATTATTTCTATAGGAACAATCTCAATCCGCAGTATATCAGAGGAGCGAGACTTCGTCTCATTACTCGCACCGGAAGTTTGTGCAAGATTCCGCTGTATATATATATGCATCCGTTTGACAAAATAACAATAAACATAGTGGCAACACATCTTAACAAAATTTCCCAACTATAACAATGCACCAACCAATTATAATATATTCCGAATGAAAAAAAAAAAATCCGGTTATAATTATATTTAAATATCATTAGCAAACTTTTTGTGACGCAAACTTTTAACAGTTTAAAAGATTTAATTCAACAAATTTATATTTTTTTTTTATATTCATCGCATTGCATGGTTTTCGTGCGACAATAAACGGCATTAATTACTTTTACAATAGAAAAAAAAAATTGTACCAAAGTATTTCCGCATTGTTAACCTAGAGAGGCAAGTAATGAAATGTACTGGACCAGAAATAATAAGTTAGTAGAGTGAAAATAATAGTGGTAGATCAACAAGAGTTTTAAGCCCTTAAAAAAAAAAAGTGCAAGGAAATAAAAACTTCATTTTTTTTCATACTTTTTAAAACGTTCTTATATAATATGGTTGTAAGTACTTGATAATATGGCTATATATACGATAACTATCGCAAAATTGCAAAAACTTTTTATTTATGAGCTTAAACTTTGCACTTTAGAAATCTCGAGATTTATCGAGAGACTTGCTCTATCAAAAGATGAACGATTTAATTCAGTTAATTCCTTTAAATGTCACATCGTAAAATCTTTTCAGGCAACTAATGGCAATGGATCAGTGTGAAGAAGCTTCAAAAGCGTCGGTAAAAGCTCACGTATTTACCCATGGCAATAGTTTAGTGTCAAGGTTTTTTTCTTTTTCCGCGCGAATAGTTTTTTTAAGCTACTCCTGCACCTTTTGCACTTGAGTCAACCAGACTGCCAATAATTTATCACCAAACACTCGCATTATGTACACTTGTATACAAATTATTTCCAGATGTGAATTTTTCATCTTAAAAAAAAATATTAATAATAATAACAAAATGGATCAAAAAATTTATAAATTCTATGAATTATCTGCAATTATCCTTGGAATTATTATTTTTCATAAAAATAAAAAAAAGGAAAATTTTGTTTTTGTAAAATTTCAGAAAATTTAAAAAATTTGAATTCTAGTTTGTTGTTTTTTTGTATATGTTAATTTGTGAAAAAAAAATTTTTCTTCCAGTTTTTATCATCAAAAAATTTGACTTAAATACTTAGAGATAATTTATTAAATAATTATCTCACGTATCTAAAACCAAATAAAGTCTCTTTTTTTTTTTAATTTTGAGGATTCAACTCAATAATAATTTTGAGAATTGAACTTAAGTCGAAAATTGCTAATTTTTTTTTTGGTGGTTTTTGAGACCCTGAACGGATTGTAGAAAAAAAATATTTTACATAATTATTTCTCATAAATTTGGGATTTATGGGGATTTATGGGGTGTTATGCATGGTCTTCAAAAGACGCTAGGGGGTTGCAAATTTTTTCGAGTATTTTTCACCCTCTCAAGTATCTTTAAAAAAATTTTTATCGCGATATGCAAAAAGTTTAACATTGTATTTCATAGTTATTTCCCATAAATTTAAAGCATGGGGTGTATAATGGTCTTTAACGTTCAGGGGGTTGCAAATGTTTTAGGAAATTTTTTACAACTCTAATGCAATTATTCAAAAAATTTCATCGCGACCCCAAAAAATTAACACCATATTTATTTCGTGAAAATTTGAGGTTTATAGGGTGGACTATGATATTTTGTCTGAAAAACAAAACTTGAAAAAACGTTAAAAAAAGAAAAAAAGATGTTAAAAGTCTTCAATTTTAATTAATTTCAATTATTATTATTTTGTTTTTAATTTTTTTTTATTCTTCATCATATTTTCTGTAACAAAAAATTTAATTTACGTAAATGGATAAAACTCATCAATTAATTTTTCTTGTCAATAATATAGTAAATTGAATTAAGAATGTAAAAAAAAATTATTTTACACGTTGAGATAACGAACTTTTTTCACATTGTCTAAATTGATTAATAGCTTTTTCCATTGCAGCATCAAATCCCCGATGCATCTTTCTAAATTGAAAATCATTCATTTTTCGCACTCAACGCATTAATTTAAATAATAAACAAAAAACAAATAACCATACGTATGAAAAATCAAATTTAAAAATTTAAAAACACCTATATATATATTTAAAAAAATTTAATCAAGTCAAATTTAATGCGTATTCGAATTTTTATGTTGTTTAAGATGAAAAAAAAAAATGACCGCAAGGAATGTCAAAGTTTCTTGGACCTGATACAAGTTGACAATTTTGGTGTCCTCGGGAAATTTAGCTCTGCGGTATGCCGCACCCTCAAAGTCTCATATCTTTGGAAAATTATTTCATATACTAAAACCACAACATTTATCCCATAAAACTTTTATATCCCTAAAAAAAAATTTTATCGTGTGTGTAATTTCCAAAAAAATCCATGAGAAGTCAATTGGAAATAAAAAAAAAAAATTACAGCACTGTTTGTGTACACACAAGCACCTGTGTGTACACAAACAGTGTACATTTGCATGCATCAGGCAAATTGTGGCTCGTATTTTATTGTCAGAAGAATTTTATAATTCGAGTGACAAACGACCCGTTGTATTCTAGCATGATTCACGCGCAGATTTGACTTCCGGCAGGCATGTGACATGGAGAAATATTCATAATTGCAACTATAATTCATTTTCTCATTTTTCACAGTTGTATATTCAGAGATTGCAATGAATGTTACATATACTTTGACACATTCTCTGTGACATCTCAAACAAATTTCATGTACTTTCAACTAATAATTTTAATAAGAACATGGAAAAAAAATATTTTTTAAATTAATTTTATGCGTCAAAGGCTTTTAAAAGTGAAATTCACGTTTAAAAATCACCTCAAATATTTTTTAAATGTCCTGTTATGATTGATATAAAATAAAAATCATTTTATAAAATATCCATTGAATTAAAACCACGATTCAAAAGTGACAAAGATATCATTTTTTAATATATTTCACAGTTGAAAGCACTTTACTTGCCAATATCTCAATAAGGATGCGAATTTGGTAAATTTTCTTAAAAACCTTTTTTGTAGCCAATAAAATTCCCTACAAAAAAGGTTTCTTCAAAAAAATTTTTATCTCTAATAGTTTTGAAAATATTTCGATTTTGAAATGCAAGATGATTTATATCTGTTTTTTACATCATTTCTTGAGGTGATTTTTTTTCTTTGTTAATCAAGCTGAACATATATGCATAAGTGTTTTGTTTATGTCCGTGTGTTGATCGAATTTCAAAAGCTAAAACAATAAGGTTATATAAGTTTTAAGTAAAAATAGAGGATAATTTTTGGGAAATAATTATGAAATATACTGTTAAATGTCTTGCTTCGTGAAGATATTTTTTTTACCTTTAGTCTAAAAACCGAAAAACACCCGAAAAAATTTGCAACCCCCTGGCGTCATTTTAAAGACCATTGCACGCCCCTAAACCTCAAATTTATGAGAAATAATTATGAAATATAGAGTTAAATATTTTTCTGCACAATGATATTTTTTCAACAATTAGTTTAGAGTCTGAAAAACACTCGAAAAAATCAACAACCCCCTAGCGTTCCTTAAAAACAAGAAAAATCTATTTTTAAAAATTTTTTTAGGTAATTTTTCATAAAAATAAAATTTTAAAAACCACATTTCGCCGATAATTAATTCTAGTTTAACGTCAAATTAATTAATTTCTTTATAACTAAGCCTTAAATATGATTTTTATTCCTAATATAAACACTCTAATACATTAGAAAAAAAAATATACGGAATTTGAGCGCATTTTCGGCATACCAGAGGGCGATGCAGATGTGAAATACTTGGCGCAAGACGTTGTATAAGAGCATTTCTTAGTAAAAAAAACAATTAATACCCTTGGCATTTTTAATAATGTGAATATGTGCCATTAAGCATGAATAAAGAAGCGAGCTAAAGTAGACATAAATTCTTCGATGACATGGGCAAAAAATCAAGAAGGCTCCTGCAGACTCTTGCACGTGAAATCCTTCAGGGCATATATAGGCAGTAGCTACAGACAAACTAGTCGCTGGAAAACTGCTATTCGTCGAGAACAATAAATCTTAGGTAACAAAAAGATCGTGGTGTAGGTCGTAGCCTCTATTAATCGTCACCATTTTATTATCTTTCAGTGCTGGTGCATCGAGAGGGAATTCCCACCGGATTTCTTCGAAAATGTGTCATGAAAATCGTATTTTACATCATTCCCTCTGGGTAAAACTTTTCTTAAATCATAAAAAAAAATCGCCATTAGTTTAATCCCGTTTTTCAATTATTACACAATTAAAACAATCAATATTTCAATTTCAAACTTGATAATTTTACACAGCCATAAATGGGAAAAAAAAATTTTCAGTTTTTATATTTGTCTTACTTTCTTAGTAATGTTTTTTTTTTTTCAGTTTTATCTCAAATTTAAATCTCTATCTAAGTATACTGAAAATTTGAGTTGATGAATATTCTATCGATTTTTTTTTTGTCTCTATATAAAATCAAAGCAGTGTTTAAAATTCAGGCTAAGCTTGTTCGGAGCATAAAATAAACTACTATCCGAGTTTTCCTGTACTTATTATAAATTTACACAGTCTGTAATATAGTCTATCAATAATTAATATGCTTGGTTCAGTTAATTTTCTGTAAATCCGAGTTTTTCTTCAACAGATTTCACAAAAAAAAAAACTTTTAACGACTTTTCATAAATCTCAACTATATTCACATAAATTCTAGCTATGTTAAATACACATAAAAAATAATAAAATCAAATAAAAAAATTTAATAAAAGAAAAACAAGGCAAAAAAATTTTTTTTATCTTCAAAAACAATGGAAAAATACCAAAAATGTATATAAAAAATAATAAAAAACTAGAAGAAAAAAAAATTTAATAAAAAAATAAAGATTAAATGTATATAATTTGAAGTATTATTAATTTTAGTAGAATGAAAAAATTAAGTCATGAGAAAAAAAAAATTTTTTTTTAATACCAAAATAACAAAAGCCGTAAATAAAATAATAATAATACAAACTCAATAAAAAAAATGCCATTCGGAGGCCGAAATAAAAGTAGATTTCTTTTAAATATCTCTTTTTGTAGAAGCGAATGCAATAGCAAAATTTTGCTGAACATCATTCGATAAAAGGCCCTAAAAGACGGAGAAATAATTGAAATAACTTAAAAAAAAAATGCCATTCAGCAGCCAAAATCTTAGACGAAATCATCAAAAACCGGATTTATTTCATTTTTCGAAAATTTTAATTCACTGCCATTTCTAAACTAATCAACCGATTTAGCTCATCTTCGAACTAGGTATTGGTCCATAGAGATAATAAGTAAGCCGAGTTTTATTAGGATCCGTCAAGAATTGTAGATGCTATCGTTGCATACATATATAAACTTTTTGACCAAATATATTTTCTAAATCAATTTGACGAGCTGAGTCAGAAAATACCAAAATTTTCCAAAAGTCGGGCCATGAGGACGGCTGCAATAGTTAGATTTCTAAGAAATCTACTAAAAAGTGTATTACTACATTCAATTTCAAAAATTACCTCATCCGCATTTGATGGAAAAAAAAAATCCATTATAATTCCAAAATCCAATTAATATCGAATCAGATCTTTTCCATGTTAGTTTTTTTTTTTTTTTTTCAATTTAACTTTTTATAATTGATTGAGCGGGAAAAACCTGATGAAAAGCTGGATAAAATTTTCCATTGGGAATAAAAATGCAATAAAAAATGGGGAAAAAAAGCCTAAAATCTGGCACGCGGTAAACGAATATATACGTGGACGATACGGCATAACCCGGTCGCCAGTTAAATATAGAAAGACTCAGTGTTATGCCGTCTCTTTTACTCTCTTGTATAAATACACTCACCGAGTACGAGAAGCAGCAGAACTTGTTGCGGGAGCCGGGCCACCATTGTGAACTCCTCTCGCACATTTATGTATTTAAATCGAGCACCCCTGCTGTCCCTCGATTTCACTATCACTATCACCAACGCCCGGGGCAAACACATTCATTCAGCGTTGAACTCGAATAGATTATAGTCTGTCCAACCTAAAACTGCATGCTGTATAGTCCTGCTCAGAATAACGATCAGTTTTGTATTATTAAAATGTTCACAAAATGCACGCACGGATTTTGATGTCATAAATCAATGTCGATTCTCTGTCCACTAAATTTATATTGACGATCACTATCTGAAAATAAGAAATAACGATTTAGTCATTTAATTACAAATTTTAATTTAAAATTTTTATAATTTTTTTTCTTCCTATGCATAATTTTTTATTTATCATTATATTGAAATTGTAAGAAAAAAAATTATTTACTCGATACGTAGTTGAGATATGTTTGAAAAGATATTTAATTAAGAGAAACTAATTTTTTTTATTTTTTGAAAAATTTTTTAAAGGATATTACCCTTTAAAAATGTGGCAGTTTATTTTTTTATTTTTTGGTTTTCTAACGATAACTCGGTAAAAACGCGTGTTATTGAAAAATATTATAAGAGTTAAATTGTTTGGCATGAAATTTTGTACAAAAAATGTTGAATAAGCTTTTTTCGTATCTCTCTTAGTTTTTGAGATAAAGGTATTTTATTGAAATTTATATCTTTCAAAATATCTCAAAAACGAAGGAAATTATTGAAAAAAATTATTCAATGTTTTTTGTAGAAAAATAAATTTCTGAGTATTTAATATCAGTAACAATTTTCATTATTTCATTTAGTTGTCGAGTTATTCATGAAAAACCGAAAAAAAAATTATAAAAATTGCGAAATCTCTAAGAGTACTAAATTTACCACTAAAAATTTGACAGAAAAATTTTTTTCTTTATTAAACATTGTAAAACTCATTGTTTAAATAATTTTTTTTATTTTTCAATCATTAAAAAAATATCTACAAGTTCATTAATGACGTGATCATGTTAAATTAAAAATTTAATATTAAATTTCAATTCAGAACTCAAATTTAAAGTCTCAAATAAGTTTTATAACAATTAAAAATTTTTTTGATTCAAATTCCAATTATTAACTTTGAATAAAAAAAAAATAAATTTTTAAAAATTTTAAATCATCAAAATCATTAAAAAAAGGTTATTTAAAAATAATTCTTAATATTTTAATTCGATTTTTCAACTTTTAATTTTAATTACAAATTTAAATTTTTTTAGTAATTTTTTTACACGACTTTTAAGCTGATTTTTATTTACAATTTTTTTATCAGCATTAAAAGTTGTTTATTGCTTTAAATATATACATTATATATATATATAGAACATATATATATAGCACGTATATATTTCATCACATTTCAGATGCATTGGCTTGACTGCATGGCAGAGAAGAGCGTTGAGGCAGTCGCGAGATAAATGGAAAATCAATAGACCACTTCACCAAAGAACTTATCTCGTCGTTTTGCAAGTTATTTATTTCTAAATAGATAAGCATTTTCGTCCAAATGAATCATTCATGAACCGCGATGGGGTGCAATGGTCAGAAAACAAAAAAAAAAAAACGAATAAACCATTTCTATATATCTCATGAAGGCAATTGATTCTCACTTGAACGACTTTCTACCCCTCTCGAAAAAATAAATAAATAAAAAAAAATACTTCTTCAATGGGTGACAGCTGCTATCAGACACAGCAAGATGGAATTCAAGCATATTTTCCCCCGTGGAAATGCGCAATAATGTATGAAATCATATACCGCTATATACTTTTCCGGTTTAGAAAATTTTTTTTTTATTCTTTATACACCTGAATACCCGGTGAATATGCATGATCACGCAGCTCACGTGTTGTTGAACCTCTAAAGCCGTGTTTTCTAACGGACAACGCCTGATGCTCTCGTATGTCAATAAATTCACAAGCGCATCGACAACAGTGAAGGCTGATTATGAGCAATCTAATTTACATAATTTTCCGACAAACATACTATTTAATTATTTTTTTTTTTTTAACATTTAACTAGTAAAATTTGTAAAAACTAAAATTTTTATGAGAGGAAAGTTTCTCCTTTAAATTATCTTATCAAGTTCACCCAATATGCATGGGACTTTGGGCCATTTGGCTCCATGCCGAGATTTTTTCGAGTTTATTTTTACCACCACCGTTCATCGGTCACGATAGTTTCACTGCGTAAATTTGTCGAAAGCCCTAAGGCTCAATCACACATTTCTTCTCACACTTGTGCTCATAAATACACTTTAATCAACACTTAAAAAAAAAAAACTACAACTTAATCGACTACTCGAGAACACTTTTTTTTTATTCCGTAAATATTTTTACCAGCTGATGAAAATGTGTGAAGAAAAAAAATCGTTTTATTCTGCCGTTCGGTAAAATGTTTTATTTTTACCGCAGTCACCACCACATGCCAACACTAACGACGCACGTGTGACGAATAGTCATGCCCGATAACTTCACCTGGCGATGAGAGCAAAAGTGATACGCCACACGCGGACTCCGGCCGCCAACTGGTTAGCACACGCGTTTCAGTAGTACGAGCGCGCCGACAGTCAGACCTACTCTCCCCCCCACTCTTCGTTTAGGAGTTTCAACGGCCGCGCATATATACCAAGCGTAGTTCGTGGTATTTCGAACCGATAGACCACATTCCTTTCATGATCTACACACCACGAAATAAACTAAAAAAAAAAAAAATGCTCGAAAGTTTTTATAAAAACGAAAGTACTAATAACAATTTATAAAACTAGAGATGAGAATACCATGCTCTGCAAAAGAAATTAATAAAAATACTGGTTTTAAAAGAGAAGAGAGAGACTTGGATTATTTCGCGGTCATTTAGGGCTATTCCACCCGCGTAAAATTAATAAATAATTTAAATAAACACTTAAAAATGATCGAAAAACTAATCTACACGCTGTTAATCGCTGAATATGATGGATATGCAGATGTTATTTAATTTAAATGACCATTTATTGATTTTGTATATACGTTTCATCTTCATATCAACAAAATTAATGTAAAACTTGAATTAAAAAAATGACAATAACTACGTAGCATGACTATTTAATGAGTTAATTGCTTTAGAAATAACTATTAAAAATTATTGCTACGCAGAAATTGTATTTTTGCGTCAATTTACTGAATAAACAGTCAGTTTTGAGGGGTAGGGTTTACTCAGGGGACACTTTTAGTATATAATTTCAACGATGGCAATTGAGTTATGATAGATTTTTGTCAGCTTGAATTATTACTCAGACAAAATAATAATTTAAACCTGACGAAAAACCATAGTTATCATTATCAATTTGAATACGCGGAATAGAATTAATATGGCTGACGGTCTCAATCCGAGACCGAAACAGCAACAAGTGACAATAAAAATAGTATGAAATAGTTATAAAATGATATGCATTGGCGATAAACACACGTATGCACTTATAATAATTGGCTTTACTTAAAAAAACTACGCGCTCGCGACCTTCTACAAGGAACGGAAACGGTTGTAAAAAATCACACTCGCACGCATTCTGATTCTATTAAGTGCCCGGGCAC
>MVJL01008772.1:0-23653 GCA_002156465.1 Macrocentrus cingulum | reverse complement strand
GTTCTCGAGATATTTGCAAATAAACAATTTTTGCAATGTTTATTCGGCTGCCGTTTCGTTGTTTATTGACAGATTTGGCTGAAACTCAGATGGTCTTACCAATTTGCCGCCACGTGGCGCTACTAGTACCCGAAATAGAATAGTAACAAATTTTTCTGCAAGATGGCGCCACTGGTACTAAAGTATGGTCTTACCAATTTGCCGCCACGTGGCGCTACTAGTACCCGAAATAGAATAGTAACAAATTTTTCTGCAAGATGGCGCCACTGGTACTAAAGTAGTTTTTTTTTGGGTTCGAAAAAACATTGAAATAATGCTAATTTCATGAAATAAATAACTTCTTACCTTACATAATTGATGATTTTATTGACGTGTTTTTATCGCTACTATAAACACGAAAAAAAAAATATTTTTGGCAATTTAGTATTTTGGATTTTTTTGCCACAGATTAAGAGCTACAGAAAATTTTACTTGACATAATTTGTAGAAAAATTAATGCCCAACAATTTATATAGAGTAATATTTTTCGATATCTCTCTTATTTATCGTGTTATCATCGAAAAACAGTACTCGATTTTAGTTTTTTCGTGATAACTCGGTAAATACGCAAGATATTGCATAATTGTACTCCACATAAATTATGGAAAATTTAATTTCCTAAAAAAAAACCTTCAATAAAATTTTCTATAACTATCGATCCGTAGTCACAATTTCTAAAAAACTAAATTCTCAAAAAACATTTTTTTTTGTTATTTAAACGTTGATTAATTGTTTAAATAAACTAGATTAACCTATACATCACATCAAATATGTTATATTAGAAAAAAAATGCGAAATAGAAAAAAAAACTGCACCAAAAGCCGCATTATTCCGCGCCCTCAGCTTCTGCACGCCAACATTTATCCATATTGACCATTACGTTCGACCGATTGTTGTGCAAAACTACTTATATTTTACACACACATTTCATAAATTTTTACAAAAACAATTTTTTTTTGCTATTTAAGCGCGGTAAATTTATTTTTATAAATTAATTTAATGTTTCTAAAAAATAAAATCAAATGAAACTGAACAAAATATACTTTTTTGCATAGTAGAATGCCAAAAAACTCGAAATTTCGGCTATAAAATCGGCTTCTTTTGATAAATAATCAATTTTATGATATCAAGTTTAGCGTGCAGAGTATACTTGATCAATCCTCACATAAATTTGAAGTTCAGGGTTGTGTGATAGGGGCGGGTGATAGTGTGATAGATATTATTCATTTATTTTTTCGACATTTCAACGTTTTTTTCCAGTTAAAAACAATAGTTACAAAATTTGACAATATAAAATAAGTTTGAAAAATTTGTACGCATTCAATTACGTTGATTAAACTAGTCAATACTAAATAATTTCTTGAATATCTTAAAACCAACGTTGTACAATAGAAATCAGTGATTTTGACTATCTGTGACCAGTTTCTGTGAGTAAAGCCTCTAATGTAATATTTAAATTATACGGAATCATCGGTTGATGCACCCAAGAAGCTACATGCAACATTTTCCACGAGTCTCGATGATCGTGAGCAATATTTTCCAAAATTTTTCGTTTTAGCTCACACTCATCGCTGTAGGCCTTATAAATTTCCTCTGCAGTTTCAACTAATAAACAAAATAAAAATATATTCAACAAAAATAAAACGTATTATATTTTATTATTTAATTACTTACTGAATTTTTTTCCTGGCCAAGTGATAAATAATTTTTCTGGACTTTTGTGCAGGCAAATTGTCGCTTTAATTTGATGCACAGTCAATTTTAAATTATATACAATCTTGTCCTATTGTCAGGTAATAATTAAAAATAATTAGTACAGTATATGGATTGAGAGAAAAAAATATTTTACCAATTTATCAACGTCCTTCTCGAGGTCATCGCACAATTCTTGCAATCCCGGCGGGTATGAGTCATCGATTTTCATTGCCACAATTGATTTGAGTATGGATAATCCATGTATATGAATTGTATTCCATTCTTGAATATTACTGTGAATAATTGCCGCTAAATCCTTCAACAAACGTGGATTTCCAGTTAAATTTTTGTTCCCCGATGGTTTTGGCGATGCTGAAAATTTTTTATGTTAAAAAAACTCAAATTTCGTTAATATAAATGATATAAAAAAAAATACTTTTCTATTAAAAATTGATGAAAAGTCTTGTTTTTCAATTTTTTAATGAAATTTCGTGGTAAGTATAATAAGCGGGATTTTTCGTTAAATTCAAAAAAGTAAATTTTTTACAATTATAAAATCGCAATTTTGAAATAATTCATTTATAAGTAAGATAACTGATTATAAAAAAAATTAATTTTGTTGATTATTAAATGAGCTATGAAAACTTTTTGTTTTTCAAAAATTCCTCAAAATCATTCAAATATTTCACAAAATTTTATATTTTTTCAATATTTTTATAAGAATAACATGATTATTCATTAATCATTGGAAGAAAAAAATTGTGTTTTTTATTAAATATTGAAGAAATTTCAATTTTTCAGACTCAAAAATTTCTATTTTCCATACATCACAAATAATTAATAATATTCACATTATAAATAGACTAAATACTAAAAAAATACATACTGATAGTTGGCACGAAATATTCCATCGTAAAATTATCAATAAAATTTGATTTTATCTCAAAATTAACTCCTTCAAATGTCAACAACAGAACCTAACCTCACTTTTTCCACTACCATCACAATGTAAAGCTAAAATCATTAATATTATAGCATTAAAAAACTAAATAATACATTCCATACTACAATTACTATCTATTTAAGTGTAAAAAAAATTTTATATACCCAATTGAAGCGCTAAAAAGCCTAAAAAAAAAAATTAAACTCGTGCACACGGCGCTACCTGTAGCAATGTATGTAGACCACCGACTCTAACCGGTTCTGATATGTGTGTGTATATCCTTCAAAGTGTTGAATCGGGAATAATAAACCGATTGTTTGGGTCAAAAGAGCGCGAGAATTTATAAAAATCCAATACCCAATGTTTAATACAAGATAAAAAAAATCTTTTTCGTTCAATTTCCGATGAAATTCTGATCACAGAGCATAATATAAGCCAGAAAAAGTGCGAAAAATCAGTCGGTATCTACCTTTAAATTCGCAGATGCGTGTGAAAAAGCGAGCAGAGCAGAACTGTGTGAAGAATGGTGTATAGGAGGGGCCCAGTCACTTGGGTACGTGAGTGTCGACGATTCCTGAATCGAAAGATTGCTCGCAGCTACAGTTATTCCGTCGTTGTCTTTAGACAACATTAAACGCTCCAGGGCGACGTTCAAACGATTTTTTCATCGTCAGTCAGTTCATATAAAATTGAACCGAGAGAGCAATCAAACGAGCGCATTTTCAATTACTTATTTCTCGTGTGCGTGCAACTTCTTCCAAGTATTTATAAATTCTATTTATAAAAATATCTGCCAAAAAAACGGCATTATCTAGTGAAATATCAGTTAAATAAAACAAGTGCGTGACGTAATATATGATAAAAGACTTGTTGCCATCGTTTCTGCTTGCCATCAGATAAAAAAATCCAGTGTGTGTGGAAAAGTGAGTCAGTTTGCCGGCAGATAAATGACTTTTTTGTCGTGAAAAATTAATCTGTAACAAATAATGCATTTAAAAATTAAAATGGAGGTGAGTTTTATGTCTTATCTACGTTTTTTTTTTTAAAGAATTGTGCCACTAAATTATTTTTCTTCACGGTAATATAAATTTACCTGTTATCAAACACATCGGATAAATTCTTCCACGGCAGATGACGGCGGATGGATTGGTTTTTTTAGTTACTGACGCCAGGACAAGTATAGAAATCCTCAAGTACGATGTCAATCGGTGTCATGGTTGTGTGTTGCCTACTCCTGATTGTTGAACTCTCGGTCCCTTGACCTGACCTCGATGCAATTCACGGTGAAAGAGATAGGTTGCAATGATGCTGGAAAAATAAAAAATCGCGTTAGTAATGCTTATAAAGTACGGAAATATAATTGTTTTTTTCATCAAATTAATTTTTTCTTCTAACTTTAGATTTTTCTCTATTTTTTTACTGATAACTCGGTAAATAAAGGAGATAACGAAAAGTATTATGAGAGTTAAATGACAGGAAATTCTATTTTCTAAAAAAAATATCGAATGAAATTTTTTGATATTTTGCTTTATTTTCGAGATATTTTAAAAATTAAATTTTTTTTTTATACCATGAATTCTTAAAAAATGAGAGAAACATTGTAAACATTATTAAAATTTTTTTGTAGTGAATTTAAGCTTTAATTAACTGTAGTAACATTTTTTTGTTTGATAAAAAAATTTACTTATTGAAAAATCTTGTGATGTTTGTGAATTTTTCCGTTTTTTTGCCGATAATTCGGTAAATAAACAAAATATCGAAAAATATCATAGAAGTTAATTGAGGATTTTATTTTCTATAAAAAATCTAGAATAAAATTTTTTTGAAATTTTGATTTATTTTTGAGATATTTTGAAAAATAAAAATTTTATAAAAACGCTAATATCTCAAAAATGAAGAAAGATACGAAAAAATTTTATTAAAATTTTTTGTAGGTAATAATACACACGATTATTTAACTTCTATGACATTTTTTATTATTTCACTTATTTATCGAATTATCGCGAAAAAATTGAAAAAAATCACGAAATTCGCGATAAATCCAAGGGATATATCCATTTAAAAATAAGAAAAATTTTATTTAATAAAAAATGTTAAATAATTATTTAATAAATTGGAGAAAAAAAGCTGTAGAAATTTTCCAGAATGATTTTTTTCCGGATTTTACGAATCTAAAGAACGGAAATGACTTTCACCGTTGAAAAAACCAGTCAAATATTTTTGTAGAAATTTTTTAAATCTCATATACATAAATTGGATGACGATTTAATGTAGTAAGAACTCGTCTGGCCCATTTTAGTGGCAAAGGTAAAGAGTAAAGACGAAGGATACTGTTATATACAGTGTGTTGGTGCTCACGAGTTAGCATTCCTCGACATCACTGGCCTGTGCAGAGGCGCATTTCAAAGCAAATCTTGTGAGAATAATTTTCGTAGTCTTTGTGACTGCGCCGACAGTGATGTTTTCAAATAATCAAATAACCCAGGGGCTGTGTAACGTGGAAAATAATGCGAATACTTGCTTTCCCAGGATGATCAGAGGACGGAACAGCTCAAGAAGGCAACCGACAGAATTCAACGTGAAATAGAAGAGGTCACAGAGCGTGAACACGAGCTTCGAAGTGTCGGAAGTACATCGTCGGATGAAAGTGCTGATTTTAATAAGGTAAAATAATCTTCCTAAGAAACAATCACGTCATAGTTGACTTTTAGAACGTTAAAAAATTTTTTTAATCATCAATAACTCGATAAATACGCTAAATTTTAAAAAATTACATAAGACTTAAAAAATTGATAATTAAATTCTCTATAAAAAATTTGAAATGAATTTTTTCAATATTCCAACATATCACCGAGATTTTTCGTTTTTTAAAACATGATTGATTGATGAAAATTTTTATTTTTCAAAATATCTCAAAAATAAATCAAAATATCAAAAAAATTTATTCCATATTTTTTTAGGGAATTAAATTTTCTATAATTTAACTCTAATGATATTTTTTCGTATTCCGCTTATTTATCAATGTTATCAGAGAATTAAAAAAAAAAAATTATACTATACGCCCATTTGACATGATAGTGTGTTTGACATGATGTGTATTTGGCTCGCTTGGAAACACCTGTGAACTGGCACATATAGACAAAAAAAACCGTCACATTTATGATTACATATCGACACTTGACATTCACAATTGAATATTTTTAAAAACTTTTGTGGAACACCTGCTTCAACATTGCCTACTTATTAGAAATATTTTTTTTTCTACGCTTTGAAATAGATTTTACTATCATTTCTAGCTTCAAACCTATAAAACAACTACAATAATAGTGAAAAAACAATTTTTTCCACCGATAAATCCTCTCCAAACAGCAAAAAAATTGTTAAAAAAACCCCTAACTTCATTCAAATAATTAATTTCTATTATTTTCTCACTATTTTACATAAAAAAAATTTAATTGCCATCTTAACTGATGAAAAAATCTGTCAAATAGAGCGGGAAAAATCGTGAAATAGACGTTATACAATGCAAGTAGGTAGAATACTTGAGTTTTTTGGAACACACAATGTTTCTTCCCACATAATATGACGATTGCATTGTCTGCCAGGAGGATAATAGAGCTTACGTGCACTAAATTGCGTATATTTCTTTATACCAAGACTCTATTTCACGATTTTGAACACTCACAATGATCTTAATACGCGTTAAAACCTGAAATATCATCTACTTCCAAGTGTTTTCCGGATGAAAGTAGATTCAAACCATAATTAAAAATGTTCCACAGACAACTGTAACCTTGGGAACGCTCAAAAGAACGACCTCGAACCCGCACATCTTAGAACAGCCATCGCCAACCGAGTCAACGTTGAATCTAGCGTCAAAAATGACGAATGGAGGCGCATCAACACGTGCAACAGCACCTGCCATGCGATTTGCCACAGCTGTAAGTCAAAAAGGCTTGATGAAAAAATTCCTGGCGACACGCGGAAAGATTTATGGCAGCAGTGCGCAAACTGGTGATATCCAGTCACTACCAGCCGCTCCGAGAATTGTTCTTAATCCCCTGAGCATTCAGGCATTAAGTCGAACCTTATCAGTGAGCTCGCAGCGAGATGAGGAACCGAAAAAACCGCCAGAACGCAAGGGATACATCCCGGTTGAGCAGAAAATCCAGAAAGAGTTGACGGAAATGAAAGAACGCGAGATGGAACTGAGGTAAGAACCATTTCTGAGTATTCTGGATGATAAAAATAATTTTTATCTTATTATTTACAGATTAATGAGGTCGCAAATGCTGGCCAAATCCTCGCCGAACTTGTTGGATATTGGAAACGACCATGAAATTGATATTTATGATGGTTCAAACTCGATAAAAAGTGGAACATCATCAAATACATTGAACGACGATGAGCCTGAGGGACAATTCCGCGGAAAACCCAATCCTAAGCGTCGAAGTATCCTCATTGCTCAGTGGGAAAGTCTTATAGCTGCGAAAAAAGACGCGAATGGCGAGGAAAATGGCGATAATTCATATATTCAAGATTGAAAAATAGTTCTTCGATTTTTTTTTGTCCTCTAGCAATTCATTGCAGTATTAAAATCGAAATTTTTTTTGTTAAAAGAAAAAATAATTTCAAGTAGAAGAAAAAAAAATTTTTTTTTTTTAGACAATCTAAAGATTGAAACTTGTGATTTTTCTTATCAAAGTTCGAGATAGTGACTAAAAATAAAAAAAATAAAGGCATTAAATTGTCATTATGAGATAAGTAGCTTCTGAGAGATACTGAAAAAAATTGTATTGAGTTTGAGTTTAAAAAATATATATATAAATAACAGTTATTTATGAAAGAAAAATGTGTTAGATGCTTTACTTCGCGATGAGATTATTTTGATAATTGCATTAGAGTCTATATAGCTTCCAAAAAAATCAGCAACCACCTGGCGTCGTTTTAAAGACCATTGCACACCCCCAAACCTCGAATTTATGGAAAATAATTATGAAATGTAGTATTAAATATTTTGCTTTGTGATGAAATTTTTTTTATAGTTGCATTAGAGTCTAAAAAGCCCCTAAAAAAATTTGCAACCCCCTAGCATCGGTTTGAGACTATTGCACACCCTTAAACCTCAAATTTATCGGAAATAATTATGAAATATAGTGTTAAATATTTTTTTTATAGCGATGATATTTTTTTTATGGTTTAAAAATTTTTTTATTTTCATCAAACTCCACAAAACTTGTAATTAAAATTAGATTTAACTTTAAAACTCCATTTTTAATCAATTTTTCAATATCCAACGAAGAAAAAAAATTCTTTTTGGGACTTCTAACGCGACAATCACACGCAGATAGTTCGTTTTAGTTTTATTTTACCCAATTTTAATGTCTCTTCGTCTCCTTATACGTCTAATTATAGATTGTAAGGCTGATTACAATGACGGATTAGCTTTGGAAGCGGCATATGGCGCGATATCTTGTGTGCATCATGTCACACATAATAATATTTTCAACATCACGACACAAAATATTTTCTAGTTGGACAATGAAGATTATTTAAATAATTTCTTATCAGCGCTGAATTTTTGGAGTAATTTTTCTCCCTCTGGTCGTGTGGTCTCGGGACCGAGGGCGGTATTGTGCGCATTCTCCGTGGCCGGATCGATGCTGGAAATAGCTCAGACCAGAGCAAGTCGCTTTCTACAAGAGACAGAGAGTCATTTGGGCCCCTGTGCTCTCTTCAAATTCATTTAATTCATATCACTAGCCGGGGAAAAATTAATAAACTTTGTGACAGTGTGGAAAAAAAACTCTTTTTATCCAAATTAAACAAACGCTCGGGTGGTTGCTGAAGCTTTGTGCATCCAATGCTTTTGGAGTTTAGAAGATAATGAGGCAAAGACAATGTGTAACGAACAAATGGGGCTTATAAGGCTTGATTCGTAAGTATTAGTTTGATTATTTAATTTTTTTACCATGAAAAAACAAAAATTTTCGAGTTTTTTCGATATGCCCTTGACTGTGAGCCATTTCTCGGCTCAATTATCGTGATAAAAGAATGACCTAGATGTAAAGAAAGTCTCAGACATTTAAATCACCTGATTTTATAATGATATAAAGGGATTTTCATGAGAAATTCGTTAATTTTAGTGGCAATTAGTTGAGTCAGATTAGTTAGAGGATCGAAATGAGGATTTTAATGGGTGAAGTTATGGGGTTTTTTTTGTTTAAACTTCAGAAAAATGATAGATTGCACATGCTAAGTTGTCTCTAGTCACCCTCGACATGTCTCCGAGGCTTTACGCGCACCCTTATTGCTTCTACCTATGCCTGAGTGAAATCGATAATGTCGAAACAGCATGCCGGCGATTCACCGAATGTTGAAAGTGGGTCAAATTGTCTCTCATTTATTCTATAGAATGTTGTCAGTTGAAAATAACATTATTTTAGAAGTATTATTCAGTAAAATTGCGATATCTGTTTAGAAATTCGTGAGTTTAGATGTCAAACTGTCAATTTTAAAAATGAAGAAATCATTCTAACCTACAAAATACCGGCATTTTCTATTATTTAAACATATATCAATAAATTAAAAGTAACAAAGTTTAAATTTATTAATTAATTCTGTAAAAAAAGTGTGAATTTCATCGCGTCACTGATGCAAAAAGGGCGTATAATTTTTTTTTTACACTTTACTATTAGAAGAAATCAAAAAATATTTAATAAAATATCATAAACATACCCAGGTGCAGTTTTGAGACGTTTGGATCAGATAAAATTTTTTTTTTTTTTTTTTAAGGGGTAAACCCCTTGAAAATCCCATAATTTTTGTGATTTTTTTTAGTTTTTGGTCAATATCTCGATGAATAAGCAAAATATCGAAAAAAGTCATTTGACTTCAATGATCGGGGATTAAATTACCTATAAAAAACGTAGAATAAAATTTTTTGATATGTCCATCAGTTTTCGAGATATTGTCGATTTTTTGAAATTTAGATTTTTCAAAATATCTCGAAAATGATGAAAAATATCAAAAAAAATGTATTCTATATTTTTTTTAGCAAATAAAATTTCCAATCAATTTACTCCTATAACATTTTCCATTATCTCGCTTAATTACCGAGTTATCAGCAAAAAATCAAAAAATCACAAAATCTTCAGGGGAGAGATCAACCTTAAGGTTCTTGGGCAATTGCCCAAAAATTAAGAAAAAAAAAAATTTTTTTTTTCCTCCATCGAAACATCACAAAACACATTATTAAACATTTTTTTGATAATATATAATAAAAAATCTCAATTTAAATCAATTTTCCAGACAATAAAAAATATCTAATTCCCTCAAACATCAGCGCACAAAAATCTAATAAAACCCTATTTTAATAGCCACTAAAATAAAACAAAGTTGGGTGTAATTATTTTTCAGAGGCCTCCCCCAAACCACCGTAGCTTCTAGAGGATGCACAAGCTGATGCACAAGGGCTTAAAGAAGAAGAAAAAGTCGAAGAAAGGAAAGAAAGAGGCTGAGGAGGACGAGTTCGACCCGGAAGAGCTCGAGCGTTACAGAAGAGAGCGGGCAGAGGCCCAAGCCAAAACCCAAAGTGAATCAAGCGACCAGAGCTCCAGTTCAGCAGCACCATCTGGCTCCGATGAGTGGCAGAAATTTCAGGCACTAACCGCCGGTGTAGATTCCATCCTCAAAAAGACTCAGGGCGATCTCGACCGCATTAAATCCACTTCGTTTTTCCAGCGAAAAGCCCCGGTAGTCGAAGAAAAACCCGAAGAAGACACTGAAACTATTAAAAACAAGACAAAGCGTTGGATAGGCTTTGACAAGGACGGAAATCCGATCGAACAGGCACCAGAGCCCGACGAATCAGCTGATAAAAAAGGAAATTTAACCGAAGGAGGATTTGTTGAAGTTCCTGAGGACGAGGATGAAGAAAATTCAGCGGAGGAGGATATTTTCGACACAACCTATGTGGATGTGCTTCAAAACGTTCAATTAGCCTACATTCCAGACAGTCCAGTTGAGGAAGACCCCGGCGATGATCCTTTTGACACAACAAATGCCGATAAAGTTTTGAAAACTGTTGATAAACGTGGTAAAAAAGTTGTAAGCCTTGGAAACGCAGTTGAAGTACTTGCAGGACGTATTGACTATGTCAGCACATGCAAAATATCTCGTCCGAGAAAGGTTACAAATCAGGATCTCTTGCTAGACGACGCAGAACCAGTTGAACCTGCAGTTGACACTGGAACCGAGGCAATATTAGTGGAAAAAACATTATTAGACGATGATTCCGATATTCCAGACATTCCAATTGATCTCACGAGCCTTCCACCAATCCTGCATAAACCGGTAACTTCTGAGATAAACAATCAACCGGAAAATCCAACGGAAATTCGTCTAGACACTTCGGAATTCGAAGTATTGGGTGAAACAACAATCCAAAATATTCCAGATTTCGACGACGACTTTGATCTTGACGCACCGATTGACGAATCAATTTATTTAGACGAGGCCAATGATCCATTTGCGGAAAAAGAGTCAGAAACTGTAGTAAAATCTGAAATAATCGAAGCAAGCTTTGAAATCGCAACTTATGTTGATGAAGAGGATCCATTTGATACGGCATTTGCTGAAAACCTTGTTCCTGGCAAGACTGAATTAAAATTTATTGAGGAAGAACTTGAAAAATTACCAGAAGCTGAAGTATCTATATGTCTAACAGATCCATCAGGCCTAGATCGTGATTATGAGACAGGTTTATTAAAATCTGGCGTATTATCATCAAAACCTGACTTACTTGTGGGCTCAACAACAGATTTAAACCAACTAACCGATGAACCAATATGTCCAGCTGAGGAAATAAGTTATATTGATCCATTTGACACTTCTGCTATTCAAGAACCCACGCCCGGTCCGACAGAATTGAAATTTTTAGAGAAAGAGCTTCTGGGAGATGATCACGCCGTTGATGACGACGATTTTAATCCACGAGAGGAGGAAATTCCGGTTGTAAAGGCCGAGCCGAAATTCGAGGTGAATTTTGAGTCGATCGAGGACGAAATCTCGTCGACATTACGAGGAAGAAAGCCCTCAAGACCTGAAGTATTGGGTCTCGCGCCGGTGAAGAGTGTTGCCTTCGAGTTACCAACTCCCTCGCAACGCCCAGACTTGCTCATAACCAGCGACGAAGAGAAATCTATCCCCTCAAAGCCACTAACGCCCTATTACTCTCAAAAATCGCTGGAAGACGTCCTGCCCGAGGAGGAAGACCATCAGGACGCTGATGTAGACCCGTTCGACACGAGTTTCGTGTCGAAAGCCACGCCAGGCAAGACAGAATTAAAGTTAATCGAGAGCGAACTGTTGAAACAAGAGCCAAAGCTGACTCATAGCATAAGCGATCACGATTTCAATCCAAAAGTCAGCAACAAAGCGGCGGAGCGACGTCAAAGCGACTTTTCCGTGCGGCCGCGTAGCCTCAAACTCGACGAGGTATCCGAACTTTTAATTGAGGAGGAGTCAAAGAGCATCATTGAAGACGCACATACGCGGAAATTTGAGCCTCAACGACAGGAGAGTCTACTGGATGCCGAGGTCGCGGTTGACGCGAAACCGCTGACGCCAAAAATTGAGTCGAGATTGTCCGAGGAAAACGAGGAGATTTCCTACGCTGATCCATTCGACACATCAATTGCCGGGAATATTCTGCCGGGTAAAGCTGAATTAAAAGCCCTTGAGAGCGAGTTGAATCAAATTCCCACGTCGGCTCCACCAATTCGAGTGAATCCATTGAATTTCGACAAATTATCGCAAGTTCCAACTCAACAGTACGATCTAGACTTTGATCCACGTGCTGATGAGGTTAATACACCGGATTTTCTATGCCTAGACGGTCTAGATGTCAATGACAAGGTTCTCACACCTCTGCATAGCAACAAAGAATTTTTATCCGACGACGTAGACCCGTTTGACACGAGTTTTGCCGCAATCGGACCCGGAAAAACTGAACTAAAACTCCTCGAGTCGGAATTAATGAATAAATAACAAACTTATTTAACATATATTGCACTAACCTGTGTATTACTCAGCATTCAAGATGGATTCTAAAGGTGGAAATCCATTTTTAATGGAAGATTATCCAGCAGAAGTGCCTGCACAAACGTCTAATCCATTCCTTCAAGATTTTGAGGCTGCTCCAGCGGCTTCAAATGGTGAAAATCCATTTTTAAACTTTACTGCCGAGTCTGATTATCAACCTCCAACAAATTCTACTAATCCATTTGCATTTTTTGAGGCTGCACATGATGATCAGCAGCAACAATACATTCCAGCGGCTGACACCGAAGCATTTGCACCGGTTGAGACGAATTTTTTTGCGACAGACGCTGCAGAAACAAATTTGTTCGGTGATGAAGAGCTTGTATCGAGTGTTCCCGTGGAGGAGGCCAAGATTTCGAGTCCTCCACAGCCTCCAGCACCTGCTGAGAAGCCTCTACCCAAGAGACCACCGCCTCCTGCGCGGCCACAGCCTCCAGCACCGCCGCGATACACCAAAGACTTGATTCTCTCGGTGACAGGCGCTATGGATGCCACTTCAAATCACTTGTTAGACCGTTTGCAAGCTACGAGGACTCCTAGTCCTACTTTAATGCATTCGCCCTCGCCTACGCCCGAGCACAGCTTTGCAGATCTCTTGGATGTGGACAGCAATATTCCTGACCTCTTACCCGACGATCGACCGAGTGAACCCACACCACAAAGTCAGAATATTCTTGACTTGTTTGACGCACCTGAAATGGAGGATGATTTAATTATTTCTATGCCAACTTCTAGTGCTGATATTATTGATCAATCCTTACCAAGCTCTGGGGACATATTTTCAGCCGATGTGGCACCACCGACGACGACAGAAAATCCATTTGAAGAGGCTGATGGTACTGAGACAGCTTTTACAGATGTTCCAAAGGATTCTGCAACAGAAAAAACAATTTCAATGGACATTTCTGTGGCATTTTCAAGTGCTGAAACGCCTGTTAGTCAGTCTGGCATTGATTTTACAGCAGAAAATGATGAATCAATGAGTCAGGAAGCTCATGCATTTACTGATAGTAATATAGAAATAACTAGTGCACCATATTCAAGTGTAAATGACGGGATTTTTGGGGCTGAATCGCTTTTTACGATGGCAACGAGCACTGAAGTGACTCAAGTCACTTCAAGTAATATTTTCGCGTCAGATTTGTTGAGTGATTATTCAGAGACGGTGGATGATGTTGGGCAATTTGCCAGTACACCAGTAGCTTCGGAATTTCCGGTAGAAAAGTCCGAGGAACTCGAGAATTTGCCGATGAAGGCCATGGAGACGACTGGCGATGCTTTCGACGCGTTCGCCTCGAAATTCGACAAGGCCGCGGAGCCCGAGGTGACCAGTACTGATCCTTTTTTCGATGCGTTTGGATCGTCAGGACAGACTGCTATGGATACGTCGAGTGATGTGTGGGGAGACTCGTCAGCCGCCGGATCTGAGAGTGCAATCGGTGGATTTGGCGAGAATGAGGGTTTCGATTCATTTTTGAACATGACTGCACCACCTGAGGAGGCTGGGAGATTGCAGAAAGCCGACTCGGCTGACTCGGATGAGGCTCCGGACTTTAGTGTTTTTATTAAACCCAAGGATGGTGCTGATGGCAGGCCGGGTGCTGGAGAATCAGGCCCAGTGCCCGTTCTCGCTCCTCCGCCAAAGAGTCCGATCAATTCGGCGTTTAATGACTCGTCACCTAGGTTTAATCCGTTTAATAAAGCTGCTGGATTTGCTCAAGAGGCTGTTGCACCTACTGAAACTGCCCAACCGGCGGAAATGACTAGGACTGACTCTCAGGTGCGTTTTAAAGGGTATCCCCGTGGAAATCTCTTTTTTTTTTTTGTCATATTCGCTGATAACTCAGTAAATAATTAAAATATCAAAAAATGTTATTCAACTGAAATTATTGAGGGCTAAATTTTCTACAAAAAACGTTTTATAAACTTTTTTCTATCACTTTTAATTTTCATGATACAATCGATTTTTTAAAAATCTTATTTTTCATAATTTCTCGAAAATAACTTAAAATATCAAAAAAATGTATTTTACATTTTTTATAGAAAATTAAATTCCCTATTATTTTACTAGAATAAAATTTTCTCCTAACTTGCTTAGTTACCGATTTATCCACAAAAAACATAAAAAATCATGAAAATCACGAGATATATCTTGTGAAAAATTTTTTTTTTCTCTATTGAGCATTTTCTAACAAAGAAATTGAATTGTTTTAGGAAACTCCACCGACGCCCTTATTCGACGACGATGTAAGTCAACCCCTGGAAGACTTTCCCCGACTAACCTACGCCGAGGACGGTTGGGAGATGCAACTACGCCAGCCAAACAAAAAGAAAATAACAGGCCAGAGATTTTGGAAGAAGGTATTCGTTCGTCTAGTGACTCAGGCAGATGCTCCAGTGTTACAACTCTTCAATAAAAAGGACGACAAAGATCCATTCCAAGAATTACCGCTACTAACATGCTATTCCGTGTCTGAAATAGGCGCTCAACAGTTTGACCAGTACGGGAAAATATTTACAGTCAAACTGCAATATATTTTATACAAAGAGCGTCCGGGAGTTCGACCAGGACAAGTGACAAAGGCCGAAAGACTGACGAACAAGCTCAGTCAGTTTGCAGCCTACGCGATTCAGGGTGATTACCAGGGTGTCAAGGAGTTTGGAAGTGATCTGAAGAAACTAGGTCTTCCTGTGGAGCATGCCCCTCAAATTTCACCCCTTTTCAAGCTTGGCTCGCAGAATTACGAAGACATGAAGACATTTTCCTGCGCAATTGAGGAGGCACTCTTCCGACTACCTGCCCACCGAGATCGAGCGTTGAATTACAAGATGGAGGAGGTCCAGGTGACGGTTGTCGACGAGCTTTACGTAGAGCAGAGTGCCGAGGGCCATGTGGAGAAGCAGATTGCTCGGGTGCGACTTTTTTTCCTGGGTTTTCTCACGGGAATGCCCGACGTCGAGTTGGGAGTCAACGACATGTGGCGCCAGGGAAAAGAAGTCGTTGGCAGACACGATATTATTCCGGTCGTCACGGAGGAATGGATTCGGCTGGAAAATGTCGAGTTTCACTCGTGTGTTCAGCAGGACGAGTACGAAAAATCCAGGATTATCAAGTACGTTGATTTTAGTTGGATATCTTGAATATTCAAACGATATTTCAAATTTAGTTTATGAATTCTTGATTAGAAATTATTTATCGAGGGTTTTGGTTGGTTTTTTTTTAAAGGTTCAAGCCACCAGATGCTTGCTACCTTGAATTGATGAGGTTTCGAGTGAGACCACCGAAAAATCGCGAGTTGCCACTGCAGCTGAAGGCTGTAATGTGTGTCACAGGAAATAAGGTATAAATAATCTGCAATATTTTATCACTTTTTAAGCATATTTCCTCACATAAAAAATTTTATAAGAGGTATTGAACGCGAATGATGACGATTTTCGTGATTTTTTTTTTTGGATTTTCGCTAATAACTCATTAAATAATTAAGATATCAAAAAAATATTATTAGAGTGAAATTATTAGGCACTAAATTTCCTACAAAAAACGTTGAACAATTTTTTTTTCTATCTCTTTTTATTTTTGAGATATTTTCATTTTTGAAAAATTTTATTTTTCAAAATTTCTTGGAAATGATTCAAAATATGAAAAAAATGTATTCTACATTTTTTGTAGGAAATTTAATTTTCTATCATTTAACTAGAGTAATATTTTTCGCTAACTCACTTAGTTACAGAGTTATCAGTAAAAAACTTTAAAAAAATCATGAAAATCGCGCGATTCCATTAGTAATTCAACTGGATTTTCTAGGTTGAACTTCGAGCCGACATTTTAGTACCTGGTTTTGCATCACGAAAACTCGGACAAATCCCGTGTGAGGACGTAGTCGTGCGGTTTCCCATCCCCGAGTGTTGGATTTATTTATTCCGGGTGGAAAAACACTTTAGATACGGATCTGTCAAGTCGGCGCACAGGAGAACCGGGAAAATCAAGGGAATTGAGAGGTTTCTGGGGGCAGTAGACAACCTGGAGCCTCAACTGATGGAAGTCACGTCAGGACAGGCTAAATATGAGCATCAGCACCACGCAATTGTTTGGAGAATGCCGAGGTTACCGAAGGAGGGTCAAGGTAGAACATTTTTAGCCTTAAAAAAATTTATTTTCATCGTATCTATCAAAATTTCACGTGGTCCTCAGGCGCCTACACAACACACGGACTAGTCTGTCGCATGGCACTGACTTCTTACGATTTAATACCGGAAAATCTGGCAGAATACTGCTATGTCGAGTTTACCATGCCGGCGACCCAAGTTTCTCACACGACTGCACGAAGTGTCAGCTTACAAAACAGCGACAGTGACAATCCGCCGGAGAAATACGTTAGAAACCTCTCTCGGCATGAATATAGGTATGAAAAAATTTTTTCCTTGAATTAATTCATGATTTCAATGTGATTTATGGGGTTTAGAGTGGGTATCGAGCACACTCAGGGTGAAGGACCTGGTGCTTATGTTGCTGCAACTAAAAAAATACCTGAAGCCACTCCAGAAACTCATGAAGAACCTATCCATACACCGGCAGCCGCAGAATCCGACTCTGATTCCTCAGAATAAATCCTAATCTAACGTTCCAAGTAAGATACATCTCGTCACTATAATGCCAAAAGGACAGTTTTTTTTTTGTTTTTCGTCGATAACTCAATAAATAAGCGAAATATCGAAAAAATTCATAAGACCAAATTGATAGAAGATAAAATTTCCTAAAAAAAATATAAGTGAAATTTTTTTGTATCTCTTTTAATTTTTGAAAAATTTTGATTTTTTGAAATTTTAATTTTTCAAAATATCTCGAAAATGAAGTAAAATATCGCAAAAATTTATTCTATATTTTTTGTAGGAAATTTAATTTCCGATCATTTAAGTTTCATAACATTTTTTGATATCTGGCTTATTTGGTGAGTTATTGAGATATAAATAAAAAAAAAAATTATCTGTATGTGCCCATTTGGCATTGCAATATAGTATTTATGATGTTTATAGAGCGACACACTGACATTATTATTTTTTTCCAATTGTTTAGGATGTATAGCTGTCGATAAATATAAATACAATGACAAGAGTGTTGTACGAATGTCATAATATCAATTGTTACACCAAGACAATATATTGCTTCGCTATATCTAATTTAAAAAAAAATGGTATGTATGTTAAAAATAATTAAAAACTTGTAAAATATAATTTTTGATGTCGAAAAGTAATATTTTTTGCATAAGCTTGGGGAAAAAAATTTTAATAGAAATGATTAATTTGCTTATATAGAGCAATTGCCATGTACGACAGTACATCTCTCACTTGTTTTCGCCTTGCAAATAATCTATAAATTGTTATCTAGTGGATTTTGAAACAATAAGACTATTGTTGGAAATTAATAATAATTATTGACGCACTGTAAAGTATAATTGATTGGAATATTTAGCGTTGTAGATGAATTATTTAACGAGGAAAGAAAAAAAAAAAAAACAAAGAATATATGATGTACAGTTTATGATGAAAAATGAAGCACACTAGTTGGATAGAATATTTAAAAATAATTTTAAGTATTATTTGTGATTTATGGAATATTATTATTGTATTAAAATAAGTTTTCGTTGATATTTCTTATGATTTGACAAGAAATTGTCATATTCAGCGACTCTCAAGAGGAACAGCTATGACCAAAGAACAGAACTAAAACAAAGACGTGAATTACTAAGGTGCATATATTATTATTCATGTTAAACATTAATATAGAAATAGTTTTAATGTGACGAAAAAATTCTGTCACACATCCGTTACACTGTATATTCGTGAAAAGCATTTTAAAACATTAGAATAGTTATTATTGGTGATAAATAGTGAGTATAAACTAATGTGTATAAGCTTTTTATTTCAATTTCTTTTTTTTTCGACTCTTGATAAGTTCTGGATAAGAACTGAGAGTGAATTCTAGTCATTAGATAATAAGAAAATTATATAAGAACACTTCTGGGCGTGGAAAAATTTAGAAAAAAAATTTTAACGTCATTAATTGTAACTAAAAATCAATTATATGGTGATTTAGATCGTTTTTTTTTATTAGCTAACATTTAAATTAAGTGTTAAATCAACTAATTTCATAAAAAAAAATCCATTCCGAAGTAAGAAATCAACAAAAAATTGATTTTTAATTCGGTCCGTTGACAATTCGCGTCACTGCAAGATGGCCGTCAGCTCCATCTCGCATTTTTAATAATTTATTCCTACCATTTCAGTGAATAATAATTCAATTAAATCACACAAAATCCTAGAGAAAATATGAGAAAATGAAAAAAAAACACACACACACAATAAGTATAATATTTTTTTTCGTGACAATTTATGACGTGAAATTTTGAAATTTTTTCTGCGTTTCACGAGCTATAAGTATAAAAAATATAATCTAAGAAAATATCAGTAATTATCTACATTTTCTGTTAAAGTCATGAATTTTAATTTTTGCTTGAAAAATTTATATTTTTTTTTTTTTCTCTCCGAAAAACTCGATTATATGAAAATATAATGGCTTAAAGTTTATAAACATGCATTAATAGATTATGTTGACTAGTTTATATATATAATTTTAAGTTTGTGAGATGAAAAAAAATGTAACAATTCTTGAAACTTGTTACCACGTAACGTTTCCAGCTCTCGTGATCTCAAATACTTAATCGCACGTGAGAAATTAAAAAAAAAAAAAAAACGGCGTTGTATATTTAAGATGAACATAAATTTGCATGTAGTTAAAAAAAAGAGTTGAAAAAACAATTGTAGACATGTATGTAAAATAATCGTACTATATATGAGGAAATCTATTTATAAAAGTAATTCAATCTGACATTTTATTTATGACTCACCATCAAGTCGATTCGCCAATTTAAGCAACGTGTTGTTTAGATGTTATTTTAGCGTCTCAAGAAAATATCTACATTAAAAGAGGCGTGCATAATGATTTCAAACATTATAAAAACCCTGAATAAGTTCTAAATTTTTTTAAAAATAATTTTTTCCCGATAATTCTGTAAATAAGTGTGATAACAAAAAAATATCATTTGATATAAATAATTAAAAATTGAATTACCTACAAAAAAAATATAATAATATTTTTTTATCTTAATTTTTAAGATATTTCAAATTTTTCAAAAATTCATATTTTTCTCAAATATCTCAAAAACAATGGGAAAAAAAATCAAAAAAAATTTTACTCTACATTTTTTATAGATAATTGAATTTTCTATTATTTAACTCAAATAATATTTTTTTTGTTATCTTTCTTATTTATCGAGTTATTAAATTCTCAAGAAAATATTTAAATGATTTTTCAATATAAAGCCATAAGAAAAAATATGTTAATTGTTGATCCTCAACATTATCAATATTCAACTATTAAAATACTATATTTTCCGGTAAATATAAATAAATAAAAAAATTAATATATATATAAAAAGCTCCTTGAACAACGCAAATCACAGAAAATAAACTAAATTCAGTTTTTCCTAGTGTCCAGCGGTGGAGTTTTATGACAAGTTACCACAAGACAGGGTTTATGTCTAAATGTTACCCAAAAAAATGTCACTAATAAATAATTATTTGTGGCTAGACTATGATTAAAAAATTGTTTTAAGCATATAGAACGAATAAATCGCAAAATTCTTTTTAAAAATTGCATGAAAATGATAACACGTGGGCTTAGATGGGACAGTAATTTAAAAAAATCCGCAAAATGTACCCTATAAAAATTATAACAAATGTATAACAGTGAAATTATAAATTAATTTTTGTGCGGCGCATGTGAGTATAATGGTTTGAACGATAAAAACAAGATTAACTATATTATATGTAACTATAAACAAAAAAAATATTGTTTAAGCAACTGAAATTACCTTAAATTTATTGCAATACCAGAATTCAACCAGAAAAAAATGACGCTAGATGCTCATTTGATTCAAACCATGTTAATAAGACGGATACATGTGTTAAACCGGAAATTACGTGAAAATATTTAATTCTACCATCGCTCATGGATGATGGATTAATTGATCTATTGGTTATGTAAGTAGATACCGGATTTTTTTCAACACTAAGTTGTTATTTTACTGTTGGAAGTCAAAAATACGACAAATCAACATCTAACCTCAAGTAATTCTTGATATAATTTTTTTTTCGTTTTATCATTATGATCACTCGATAATCAAGCGAGATAATGAAAAATGTAATAGAAGTTAAATGATAGAAAATTTAATTCCCTACAAAAAATGTAGGGTCTATTTTTTTGATATTTTGCCTCGTTTTCGGGATATTTAAAAAAAAATCAAAATTCTAAAAAATGAAAAATTTCTCAAAAATTAAGGGAAATACAAAAAAAAATTTATCTATAATGTTTTTTGAAGAAAATTTAATTCTGATGACATTTTTTGTTAAAATACATATTTATTGAGTTATCGCAAGAAAACTAAAAAAAAAATCAAGAAAACATATTTCCAAAGGATTCTCCGTTAAAAATATTTGGAAACAAAAATCAATAAATATTTAATTAATAACAATGAGTTTAGTGATGTTAAATAAAAAAATTTCGTCAAATTTTCCAAGAATTATACCCCTTGAGAATTTCTTCATTTTTTTTTTCAATTTTGCACTGATAACTCGGAAACTAAGCGAAATAATAAAAAATTTGATAAGATTCAAATGATAGGGAATTAAAATACATATAAAAAATGTAGAATAACTTTTTTCGATATTTTTAACTGTTTTCAATATATTTTCAAAAATCAAAATTTCAAAAAAACCATAATATGTCAAAAACTGTGAGAGATACAAAAAAATTTATTTAACTTTTTTTTGTAGAAAATTTAACTCCTAATCATTTTACTCTGATGATATTTCTTCTTAAAATCATTATTTATCGAATTATCATAAAAAAACTAACAACAAACCATGAAAACAAGTTTTTCTTCGAAAAAAAAAATTGTCTTTGTCTTTTTTATCATTAGTTACATGACCTAATACTTATTTAGCTCCATTACTTTATTCAATTCATAGCATACATCTAAAACCCGGACGTAAAAATCTCGCATTGGGTAAGCTCCAAACTCGACTCTATAATTTTCTAGTAAGGTTAAGCAATATATTTTTAGTCAACCCAAAATTTTTACGGTTAAAATTTCAAATTTAATTACCACTAACCCAAAATAGTCATTAAAAACACTAATATAAAAAAAAAGGAAAATAACTTTTTTATACCACTTAAAAGTTCATCAGTATCAATATTATCGCACATAGGCGTAGAACGTGTATTTTATCTCCTTTATCATATCTTAAACAATATTGAATAAAATTTTATCTAGTATACTCTCAGACTGTTAGAAGTCGTGTAACATCTAGGTTTCTTTCTCTGCCCCACTCGCTACCGTGCACGCTTTTTTCGTGGTCGATAGACTCGTGATGCTTGCCCCCCACCCTAGAGCCCAGCTGTTTCTGTTTACTAAACAAAGAACCTGCAGTTGCACGGTAGACGGCGAGTGGAGCGTTGTCGCTCTCAGCCTGTTCGCGAAATATTTTCACACAATTCTCTAAGCAAAAAAAAACGTAAATTACGTGATATTACAACAACGGGAATTCTCAGTGTTTCAATTTCATCAAAAACCGTTGGCTCACGAAATTTACGGTTGTTTTGAAGAATAAAAGCTGTGAGGAACGTGAAATAAAGGCAAAACAGTGAGTAAAATCCTTGGAATAATTGAAATAAATCTTAAAATCATTAGAAATCAACGAAAAAAAAATTTTTTCAACGTGAATTTCAATAAAATAATCACATAAAATGTGTACTAACAAAAAAAAAACATAGCTCAACTTGGCATAATCGATCCTCAGTTTCCTCAGCAAGCTTTCATAGACTATAGCGTCAGTTCTAGCTATCTATTTCTATTCTTTTATATCTATCCAATGGTTATGAGTGATTGCTGCTGGTCGAGGCGTGTAAATTGACGATCTGCATGAGTCGTTGTTGCACCAAGTTCAGTGTATATACGAGAATGTTATGTAAGGATATCGCAAATTATCCGTAAACATGTGTGTGTGATAACTGTAGCACTATGAAACGATGCACGAGTAGACATGACACAAGATTCAATTCTCTTAGGGTACAAAAAAAAACGTTATTTTATATACAAAAGCGACGATAAAAAAATTCCAATGACCTCATACCAATGGATAAATGCTTTTTTAAGTGTATATAAAAAAAAAATTGTGAAACCCGGAAATTGCGCCACTCTCCAATCTCAATAGGCAATAATTATAGATTTGTCAATTTGTTGCAGCTGCTTTATACCGTGAAATATTCGTGTAGAGTTGGGGAAAAAATGGATATAATCGTATAAATTCAAGTGGATCAAGATAATGAATTTTGTGAAATTATCCAGTTAAAGATAAGGTACAATCTCTGCTAAAAATTTCGAATGACTTTTGTGATGTTTAATAAACAATTTATATTTTTTATAAATTTTTAAAAGAGATATGTCGCAGTTTTCGTATTTTTAACACTTTTTGCCGATAATGAAAAATATTATTTAAATTAAATAATAGGGAATTTAATTTGTTACAAAAAATGTTTAAAATATTTTTTTATAATTTGCTTTATTTCTGAGATATTTTTAGAATATTAAAATTTTCAAAAATCAGTTATATCTCGAAAACTAAAAGAGATATAAAAAAATTTATTTAACATTTTTTGTAGATAATTCAATCCTAAATAATTTAATTCTTATAATATTTTTCATTTTTTCACTTATTTATCGAGTTATCGCCAAAAAACTAAAAAAAAAAAAA
>MVJL01008770.1:0-29741 GCA_002156465.1 Macrocentrus cingulum | reverse complement strand
ATTTGAAGCTTAACCTCGTTACAATAATCCAGAGTAACTCGAGTGTTCCAGGTGGCAAGATGATTCAGGAGCAACACTGCAAAAGTTGTAAGCCCGGTGAGCTCCAGCATCAGGACTCAGTGCCTGATGATTCAAGAGTATAGCCTCGGAATCCGCTCGAAAAATCGTCTGCAAGGTGTTGGCATCGTTTTAGTAATGCCTTCGACTGATTCCAAAGCATTGGTGAGCTGAAAATAAAAAAATATAACTTAACACTTGCAAAATTAATCAATCAAAAACAAGAAACATATATAAGAAACATTATAGTATCGTATAAAATTTTTCAAGGACTTCCCCTATTCGAAAAAGACGTGTTTAATCACATTTTCTTACATGAATAATCGACATTGATCGATATATTCAATGTCATGATGAGAAAGACAAGCAGAAATTTTTCAATCACACAATAGATAATATTTGATAAGGGTTTCGGCATCGGTATAGATTTTTCTACTGATCAGCCAACATGGAAAAATCCCTACTCACATTATCAGCAATAATTACAGCAATAATCTCAGTTCTACAACCTATCATGAGCTTAAAGATAATCAAATATTTACAACCCAAATAGATGATTCAGGAGCAACACTGCAAAAGTTGTAAGCCCGGTGAGCTCCAGCATCAGGACTCAGTGCCTGATGATTCAAGAGTATAGCCTCGGAATCCGCCCGAAAAATCGTCTGCAAGGCATCGTTTTAGTAATGCCTTCGACTGATTCCAAAGCATTGGTGAGCTGAAAATAAAAAAATATAACTTAACACTTGCAAAATTAATCAATCAAAAACAATCATCGTTTTAGTAATGCCTTCGACTGATTCCAAAGCATTGGTGAGCTGAAAATAAAAAAATATAACTTAACACTTGCAAAATTAATCAATCAAAAACAAAAAACATATATAAGAAACATTAGTATCGTATAAAATTTTTCAAGGACTTCCCCTATTCGAAAAAGACGTGTTTAATCACATTTTCTTACATGAATAATCGACATTGATCGATATATTCATTTAGTATCGTATAAAATTTTTCAAGGACTTCCCCTATTCGAAAAAGACGTGTTTAATCACATTTTCTTACATGAATAATCGACATTGATCGATATATTCAATGTCATGATGAGAAAGACAAGCAGAAATTTTTCAATCACACAATAGATAATATTTGATAAGGGCTTTACATGAATAATCGACATTGATCGATATATTCAATGTCATGATGAGAAAGACAAGCAGAAATTTTTCAATCACACAATAGATAATATTTGATAAGGGCTTCGGCATCGGTATAGATTTTTCTACTGATCAGCCAACATGGAAAAATCCCTACTCACATTATCAGCAATAATTACAGCAATAATCTCAGTTCTACATCTTAAAGATAATCAAATATTTACAACCCAAATCTCGTTACGCACATCGATGAAATATGTATATATATATATTTTTTTTTTTCAAGAAAACAATCGCTCAGAGAGACAACATCGTAAACATTAACCAATTAACGACCAAATCGAGATATAAAACAATCAACAACTGTTGATTGTTTTATATCTCGAACTATAGAGAAGCGTAGACAACATCGTAAACATTAACCAATTAACGACCAAATCGAGATATAAAACAATCAACAACTGTTGATTGTTTTATATCTCGAACTATAGAGAAGCGCCAATATAAAGATTATGAATAGAAACTTGTACCCACATCGACTGAAAAGAACCGCAGTAGGCCTCGATCAACCCCAAACACCTTGTATATAAAGATTATGAATAGAAACTTGTACCCACATCGACTGAAAAGAACCGCAGTAGGCCTCGATCAACCCCAAACACCTTGAAACAGTGTGTATAACCAGTCCAATACTCTTTGCCCGCGAGAAAAAACCCAAAAACACGATAAACCAATCAACAGGCTCAAAAAAATTCCAATTTATAAGCATCATTTTTATAACAGAACATCTCTAGTTAATCACAATAGCCCAGCAGCTCGCCGGCAGCTCCAGGCGGTCGTGGATGTAAAGTCAGGATTCAGCTTTACGACAAAAAAAAACGACATGAAACTCATTTTGAAATAATAAAATACTTGATTAACGGAATTGCTTACGTGGTTGTATAAGTGAAACGCTTGATGCCGAAACTGAGAGTCGAATATGGTAGCAGAATTTTTTTATAATGATTGTAATTGATTTTCAATTTTTAGGGGTGTTCTACCCGGCGTGAAATTCAATAATTTATTAATTTTCCAAATAAATACTTGAAAATGATTGGAGGACTTATCCACACGCTCTGGATAGTCGAATAACATGGCAGATATTTTTTATAATGATTTTAATTGATTTTCAATTTTTAGGGGTGTTCTACCCGGCGTGAAATTTAATAATTTTTTAATTATGCCAATAAATACTTATAAATGATCGGAGGACTTGTCCACACGATGTGGACAGTCGAATATGGTAGCAGAATTTTTTTATAATGATTTTAATTGATTTTCAATTTTTAGGGGTGTTCTACCAGGCGTGAAATTCAATAATTTATTAATTTTCCAAATAAATACTTGAAAATGATTGGAGGACTAATCCACACGCTGTGGATAGTCGAATAACATGGCAGATATTTTTTATAATGATTTTAATTGATTTTCAATTTTTAGGGGTGTTCTACCCGGCGTGAAATTCAATAATTTATTAATTTTCCAAATAAATACTTGAAAATGATTGGAGGACTTATCCACACGCTCTGGATAGTCGAATAACATGGCAGATATTTTTTATAATGATTTCAATTGATTTTCTATTTTTTAGGGGTGTTCCACCCGCGTGGAATTCATTTCTTCATGTTATCGCTTGTGCGTGAATATTTCCGATGAATCTACTGACTTCTTCGTATCAAGAAGTTCAAAATACATCGAATGGCATAAGTAGGATCAATTTTTGTTATATTGTTATCGCTTGTGCGTGAATATTTCCGATGAATCTACTGACTTCTTCGTATCAAGAAGTTCAAAATACATCGAATGGCATAAGTAGGATCAATTTTGCTATATTCTCGGTCAGTTAGGGGTGTTCCACCTGCGTGGAATTTCGATAATTTTTTAATTATGTAAATAAATACTCAAAAACGATTAAAGGACGTTTCTACATACCGTAGAAAAACGAATCCGGTTTGGAATTTCGATAATTTTTTAATTATGTAAATAAATACTCAAAAACGATTAAAGGACGTTTCTACATACCGTAGAAAAACGAATCCGGTGGCAGATATTTTTCATATTCATTTTCATTGATTTTCTATTTTTTAGGGTCATCCTACCCGGCGTGGAATTTAATAATTTATTAATTATTACGAATCCGGTGGCAGATATTTTTCATATTCATTTTCATTGATTTTCTATTTTTTAGGGTCATCCTACCCGGCGTGGAATTTAATAATTTATTAATTATGCCGATAAATACTTAAAAATGATTGGAGGACCTGTCTACACGCTGTCGAACGTCAAATAACATGGCACAAATTTTTGTAATGATTTTAATTAATTTCCGGTTTTCTAGGGGTCTTTCGCCGGTGTGGTATTGCTTATAAATTTGTAGACTAAACATCTGAAAATTACTATGGGATTCATCTACACACCATGGATTGTGGTATACGAGGGCAGAAAAATTTTTATACTGATTTTACTATGGGATTCATCTACACACCATGGATTGTGGTATACGAGGGCAGAAAAATTTTTATACTGATTTAAATTATTTCTCGTACTCCTGGGGAGTTCCACCGGATGGGGAACTGCTTTGCTTCGTGAAAAACAGTCTCAAAACGCTTTATCACTGTTTTCTAACCCTAAATTTTTTTTGTATACTCTGAGTTTATCACCGGATGGGGAACTGCTTTGCTTCGTGAAAAACAGTCTCAAAACGCTTTATCACTGTTTTCTAACCCTAAATTTTTTTTGTATACTCTGAGTTTAAAGTATTACGTCTACATGTACTATACTCTTCCTACACCGCAATGCTATCAAAGGCAATGTTAAGTTAACCCTAAATTTTTTTTGTATACTCTGAGTTTAAAGTATTACGTCTACATGTACTATACTCTTCCTACACCGCAATGCTATCAAAGGCAATGTTAAGGACATAAATATCGAATTTTTTTTAACTTTAGGATAGCTTTAACTAGCGTTAGCACGTAACATCAACACTGATGTGAACAGAGAGTGCCGAATTTATCCTAGTATTACGTCTACATGTACTATACTCTTCCTACACCGCAATGCTATCAAAGGCAATGTTAAGTACATAAATATCGAATTTTTTTTAACTTTAGGATAGCTTTAACTAGCGTTAGCACGTAACATCAACACTGATGTGAACAGAGAGTGCCGAATTTATCCCTAACTGTGTACGACTTTGTATATTTTTATAGGATAGCTTTAACTAGCGTTAGCACGTAACATCAACACTGATGTGAACAGAGAGTGCCGAATTTATCCCTAACTGTGTACGACTTTGTATATTTTTATTCGTTGAATCCCCCAAATAGGGACTCCAGGACTTGATAGTGTCATGCCGTATCGGTCTAGTAATCAAAGAAATGCTCAACACTAAATATATATCTCACTTTCGTTGAATCCCCCAAATAGGGACTCCAGGACTTGATAGTGTCATGCCGTATCGGTCTAGTAATCAAAGAAATGCTCAACACTAAATATATATCTCACTCACCAACGATGAATCTGCAACTCCCGGTGGGTACTGCTCCTGCTGCTGCTGTTGTTGCTATTGGTGCTGCTAGCTCTGTTGTGATATCTTGTATTCGATGAGTCCGGGATCCTTCGAATCATGACCTTAATAATCAAAACAATTCCTTTCAGTTAACGTTTTCTCACTTGCAACAGTTAAAATAAAATCTTACCGAATAAAAACTATGACCTCAAAATATGCTTTCGAATCTTACCATTGTCATCTGATTTCCTCACTTGTAAAGGGCGTACAACTTAAATCATGTGCCGTGGAATAATTGATTTAGGTCTTTCTATCAACATTAATCCTCCAAAACCATTCAAATTCGCGGATATTTTCATTTATCTGCTATGGATTTGCCGTCGTGCGTTTGTACGAGACAGAGAGAGAGACAAACTACGTAATATCGATTTTACACAAAGATGGTGTCGATGAGCTGTTTCTATAGGTGGAATCCAACTTTTGGCGGGCTTTTTTAATTTTATTATTTTTCTTGTCTGAAAATTCGGCATATTCATTCATTGTAAATTCAATTGTCAATCCCTATAAAGTAATAAACAACAAGGTGACTCAATATTTTCTCTTTTAATGTCTTAATGGAAGAACAATGAACTACGATTTATTCAAGTACACGGCATACACAGTATACTGATAACCGCTGACTGTTCAACTATAGCACTCTTGAGCGTTTCCGAGCACGCCGGACGCCATACAGCGTCAAGAATGTGTGCATGAAAATATATACACCCAAAATGGTTTTAACAATCAAAAACAACTCCTCCCCGTCAGCTCGCACACTGTTTTCTCTCCTTATAGTCCTTATCAAAAGATAATTCTTCAAAATACAGTAACATTCTTTGGTATTTGAATAAATACAAATTAAACAGTTTTTTAATATACAATTCAAAAAGACAAACGATGGAATTACTTTCAAAAAATATTGCTGACGCTTTGCGTGAAAAATACTGCAAGGTTAGAAAACTTTTGGATGAACCTGAGAAGGATAATCCTGAGGGTCCTGACTGTGCGACAAAAAACAAAGCTATAATTATTTTGAAGGAAATGAAAGTTATATTGGAAGATGTTTTAAATAATTCCGATCATAATTTGGATATTTTATCAATGTTATCAATTGTCTGGCTGAATCTTGGCATTATTTGCATTGACAACGAGGAGCTAAAAGAGGCAGAAGAGAATTTAATGCAGTGTATTGAAATATTAAAAGGCCGTGAACTTGAACCTCAATGTATTTTGCCGTCTCTCAGCACATTCAATCAACTAGGAATCATTTGGTTTCAATGGGGTGAGTTTGAAAAATCAAAGGCCTTTGTCGAGAAATCTGAACGAATCTACAAGGAGTTTAAAAACTTAGAAAATCCACAAACACCAAAGGGTATGTCATCGATGTTTGGCATTGAAAACACGGATGAACCAACGCCCGATCACGTTTTAGAGAAATTGCACACATTAACTCTCTATTACATAGCTCAAATCTATGGAATATCGAAGGATCATCAAAAAGCAGCTCTATACTGTCATATGACCCTTCAACGACAATTGGAATTGTCCGACTTGGATTACATTGATTGGGCACTCAATGCCGCGACATTATCGCAATTTTTAATGGAAATAAAAAATTTCTCTCAAGCACGACATCATTTAGCTGCAGCATCGCATATTCTCAAGCAATATGAAAATACTTTGACCGATGACACGAGTGAAAATGACGATGTAAAAGCAGCAAAATGGGAACAATTTCGACATCGAAGCGCAGATGTTGCTAGATGCTGGGCAAAATATGGTATTTTATTGCTTAGCATGTCACGCGATCGTTTAATCGAACTCACAGACAATATTGACAATGAAAAACCGGAATTAACTAGTTCTGAATCGGAGGAAGAAAAAAATATTGATGAGGAAACATTGAAAATCTTGAAATTTTCAAAATTAGAAAAAGATATTGAAGAATTTGCTGAACAAATCACTGATAAATATCTTTTGGATTATAATGATGCAAGAAATGTATTTTTAAATGTTCAAAAATGGTTGGATGATGCAAAAAAATATTATGCACTGGAAACTCACGCTTCAGATTATGTGCACATAATTCAGGATATGTCACAGGCACTAAAATTTTTGGCTTTTTTCGAAGAAGACGAGGATCGACAAGCAAAAATGCACAAAAAACGTATTAATCTGCTGGAACACGTGATAAATGAATTAAATCCACGTTATTATCAGTCAGAATGTCGACAAATTTGGATTGAACTTGGTGAAACATTTTCTGCAATTTTAGAAATAAAATTAGATAAATTACGAGCAAGTGACGATCGTCCAACTGCACAACAAATCAGTAAAATAAATCGTTTATCAAATTCAGCAATTAAATATTATCAAGAATTTTTAGATTCATTAAAACCGTCTGAATCATCAGAACGAATTTTAGAATTCTCTCCTGAATTAGTTCGACCGGCATTATTTGCATATTTTCATCTTGGAACGCTCTACAACAAAATAATAACACCTGATCGTAATAAACAAATGGAAAATATAAAAAATAGCATTGATGCATATAATTTTTTTGTTGAATATTGTGATTCACATGCAAATGAGGCTGAATTTATGAAATCTGAATTAAATGTTTGTAAAGATCTTGTCAAATTATTGCCACTAAAATTAAATAAATTGAGACAATATTAGTTTACACTAAACAATCATGTTTTTTTTGTTTCCCTGTTTTTTTTTCGATACATTATTGAAATAGTATCAATGCAACACATGCTCCATTTGTCATTTGATTTCTGTAATTTTTTTTTCTTTTATAAAAAAGTTTTATGAACTATTTAAAGTGTGTCAATATAAGTTTTATCATATAATAATAATGAACAAATATTAATGCCATAGAACATAAAAAAAACTGTACTCTTACTGAATTTTATCACAGAGTTGTAAATTTTATGTTTCCATAGCTTCAAGTGCTGCTGCATCGTTCATCGGTGTATCAATTGGTGTATTGTCCATTGGGGATAAGCCAACTGGTTCTTCCACCATTGGTATGACATCGCATTTAGTTATAGTGTAGAGTTTTTTCAATTTTTCATAGTGCTTAATATCCTGAAAAATCAAATTAGTCAATGTTTAACACAAAAAAATGTTTTTTTTTTTTTTTTCATGATTAAAGACAAGATTCATGACAGATTTGATTTATAATCATACCTTTTCTCGAACAGAAGATTGTACTTTATTGAATGCCGCATCAATGTGTCGTTTGTAGACTTCGGTGAGTCCTGAATTATTTGTCATTGATTCTTTGAGTGCTTCAATTCCAGATTCACGAACCAAAGCTGCCAAATCGGCTCCAGTGAAGCCATCGCATTTGTTACTCCTGCCAACATCCTCCAAACTCACATCACTGGCAAATCGTGGCTTTGTTCCATTCTGAAATATTTTTAAAAAAATATTAATCGACTAATCAAACACGCGATCGTTTTCAATTTTTTCTAAAGCACTCAGAGAGCTTTAAACCTACCTTAGTGAGAGCTTTAAGTATATCAACTCGATCGAGTGGAGTTGGAAGTCCAACATAAAGTATTTTGTCAAATCTTCCCGGTCGAAGAACAGCTGGATCGATAATATCAGGTCGATTGGTGGCAGCCATCAAATAAACACCTTTTCTTCCTTCAACGCCATCCATTTCAGTGAGCACTTGATTAACCACCCTCGAGGTGGCTGAATTGTCGCCCTCGGATCGTTTGGGGCACAAGGCATCGAGCTCATCGAAGAAAATAACGCACGGCGCCGAGTTCCTCGCTCGAACAAAGCACTGTCTCACCGCTTTCTCACTCTCTCCTACATACATATTCAGTAATTCAGGTCCCTTGACGGAAATAAAATTAATTTCTGCCTCATTAGCAATGGCCTTTGCTAAAAGTGTTTTGCCACAGCCGGGAGGACCGCACAGCAACACTCCAGTTGGAGTATTCAGACCAAAGGTTTCGAAATTCTCGGAATGTTTGACAGGGGCCAAAATGGCCATTTGCAATTCCTCTCTTATTTCCTGAAGAGAGCCAATGTCCTCCCATGTAACATCAGGTACAGTAGCGAAACCTTCGCGCTTGGATGACGGCTGGACCACACGAAATGCAACATCAAAATCCACATTTTCAATCCGTAACTCGTTCAATTGATCGTTCGACAGCGGAACTTTGTCGTGAAGTAGTTGCAAAAGATTGTCCAAGTTACCGGCAGTGGATCCAACTGTTTCTGCAACTTTTGGCAGTGGATTTTCAGTAATAACCGCCTTGCTTTCTGCAACTGTTGTGCTGGTCGAAGGGAAAATGATATCAACGTCCTCAGAGACATTTTCTTGGACGGCAGGAGTGGAAATAATTTCGGGCACCACGTCAGAAGCTTCTTCACCGTCGGTTTTCGATGTTGTCGGGATTTCTACAACAGCCGTAGAAGTTGTAGGCTCCACAGTGTCGGCATTAGCTTTAGAAGCGGTTGAACTCTCTTTTTCAACGTCTTTTTCAGCCTCCGTTTCCATTAGTTCCAGTTCTGCACTCTTGCTTTTGTCCTTATTGTCCTCTTTGCTGATTGGTTCTTCTTGGTTGAGTGTGGGCTTCTGCTTGGCCACCTGAAGCTCCTTGAAAACTCGATCAACTGCCGCAGTTGCGGCTTCACGGAGCAAAGCTACCAAATCTGCGCCAACAAATCCCGGGCTGAGTGCAGCGATTTTTTGCAAGTCCACGTCCTTTCCCAGAGACATTTTTGCTGCGTGAACTTGGAGAATACGTGCACGAGCGTCTTTGTCGGGAATTCCCAGACAAACTTCGCGATCGAAGCGGCCCGCACGCCTCAATGCCGGATCCATGGCGTCCGGTCTGTTGGTCGCGCCGAGTACAAGCACTTTTTCCCCATTTTCCTTCACGGCCAGGTCGTCAAGGCACGAGAGCAGTTGCGCCACCATCCGGCGCTCCATTTCCTTCTGCGCTGTCGCTCGATGCGGTGCCATTGCGTCGATCTCATCCAGGAACAAAACACACGGCGCTGATGCGAGCGCTCGCTCGAATAATTCGCGAATTCGCGACTCACTTTCTCCGGACACGCCGCCAATGAGTTCCGGTGCTGTTACTTTAATCAGTGGGATATCTAGCTCTCCGGCAATTGCGTGGGCCAGCAGAGATTTCCCACAACCTGGTGGTCCATGAAGTAAAAATCCACGCGGTGGAGATATTCCAATTTGCTTGAAAATCTCTGGGTGCTTGATGTGCACCAATAATCGACACACCTCCTCGAGAACTTTCGAATTTCCACCAATATCTGCGAAATTTGTTTTGGTCTCAACAGGGGGTGTAATGTCGGATTTCTTTTTCTTAAATGTCCCCTGAGAATCATCCTCAGTTGGGTTCTTGTCACGCAATCGCTTTTTTGTTTTTTCCACCACGGAAATCCGTGCTTGGGGAAATTCAACGGTTTTTTGATGAGTTTCGTTATTTTTTGCAGTAATCTCGTTTTTCACGGTCTTCAGCGGAGGTGCACAGGAGTGCGAACTTTTTAATGGCTTCGTCTGACGGTCAGCTTGCTCAAAAGCACGAGATTTCTCGGGTGCTATGTCCTCAATTCTTCCGGATTCATCGTCACTGCTTATGTCAATAAGCTCTGTGCCATTTTTCTTGTACATTTTGAACATTTCTTTGTTCAGAATATCAGGCCCCGGTGTATCTGACTGTTTTGAAAAAAATGAAAATTTCGTTTAGTTTTCACGTTGTGATTCAATGCGATTAATCATTATACCTCAATCTCCACATCATCGTCGTAATCTTCCTGTCGTGAGTGAGTATCAGATTTTTTGGAGAAACACTCGGTAATTTCATCGTATGCTCGTCGTACCATTGCTCTAAATGGGGCTCGTTTCTTAGTCCGATAATCGCGGTACTTTTTCTGCAGACTATCAGCCATTTCGTTGACGTCGATGTACACTTTATCCTCATTTTCATAGAGATACTGTGGGGAATATCAAAAATAATCAATTTCAAGAGTAAAACCAAAGTATTGTCGTTAGATAACTGTAGCATTTTGTGTCACTACATGGTCAAAGAAAATGAGGTTATGTTGGACGATGCTATATTACCATTTGTACTCGAGAAATGATCAGTGGATCTTGGGAAACTCGATTCTGATGATCTTCTACGTGACTTCTTCCTATTGTCGATGTCATTTCTTCACCACTAGCTCCCTGTAGTGGGATAATGTCAATTGAAGAATTCAACTTTCGCATTTTGTGCATGTTATCAAGAGAATATTTTTTTTTCACACTCGGCTAACCAATGCGGTGATATAGCAGCATAAATAGATACACAAGTATAACACGTGAACGGCAAATCAAAAAACTATGGTTATCGCTCAACACAACGGATAAAAAATTACCGGCAACAAAACACTACCGGTCGCCGACTCTCTGTACAAGCTTTGCAATTTGGCTTGCATCTGTGAGAATAATTATAAAAAAAAAAAAAAAAAAACGACGACGACACGGCGTGATTTCTCTCTCTGTGACTAAAGTCACTCGACGCTTCTGCGCAGTAAAAATAAAACCGGATGTTGATTTTTGAATTTCCTGGAACTGTAGATTTATCAAAAATTTTCATCATTTTCCATACAAGTTTTTATACCTTTCATTGAATAAAATAATCATTTACATTATTTTTAGTATATTTAATGAATAAATGGAGTTTTTAAGTAGAGTTGGGTTTTGAAATTTGGTAAATTAGTTTTTTATTTGACTCATGTAATTGCTTCAACGTCGTTGCTTCAGACTTTTAAAGTTCAGTGCCTTCATCCTCCTTTTCTCTTTCGAGTCCGCTGACGATGGTATGTGCACGATGTTATCCAATATTTTTTACGAATTAATCAACTATTAAAGGTTCAGTGCAAGTTTATAATGATATATTTTACTTAAATATATAAGAAATTCAATTATTAGGTTTTAGTATTACTAGTATTTCATTGTGTGCAAATTTTTTCGATGCTTGCATCGGGCGATACGTGTCACGAGCACATGGCAAATTTAGTTAAAACAATTATTTCACTTAAATTCAATAGGAAAAACCTATTATTAGTTTTTGGGGCTAACAATTTTTGAATTTTTCGTTTATTTAATTGTATGCAGATGATGTTTGTGTTCAATAATAACATTTAATTGCGAAATTGATGCCAACAAAAGTGAGGTTAGATTGGCGGTTTGATCATTGCCATTGTTGAGATTATTGCACAGAATTTTTGGAATATAGGAATTAAAGTATTATATTATTAAATTTTATTTGATTTTTTTTCAGCCTTTTCAAAGGTTCGTTCAAACTGGCCGAGTGGCCTATGTGAGTGATGGAGTCCATCAAGGAAAACTGGTTGCAATTGTCGATGTGATTGATCAAAATCGGGTAAGATTATTAACAATATTACTAGATGAATATTTTAGTTCTGGTTGAAAAAAAAAAAATTGTAAAAGCCAGTTTTTAACGTGATGAACCCACTTTCTTGATAGGAATTGCCGGCTGACACATAACTGATGTGAAATTGTGTTCTCTGAGATTTTTTTTATAATTATTTTAGAGAGAATTATTTAGTTGATCGGATAGATACAATTATTTTGTGGTTTTTTGTTTAGGTTTTGGTCGATGGACCAGCATCCAAAGTTCCCCGAGGACAGATGAGGCTCAATAGCCTTCATCTTACAAAGTTCTGCCTTAAATTTCCATACACTGGATCAACCCGGGTTGTTCGCAAGGCATGGGAGGCTGCCAAGCTTGACGAGAAGTGGTCTGCAACCATGTGGGCCAAGAAAGTCGAGGCAAAGAAGAAGGTAAAATTAGATATTCTACATGATAAAACAAAAATTTAACTGACCCTTTGATTATTTATGTTCTAGCGCGCTGCCATGAGCGATTTCGATCGCTTCAAGTTGAGGAAAGCTCGACAGATCCGCAATAAATTGCGAACTGAGGCTTTCTACACATTGAAACGAGGTATCAAGAAAGCAAAAAGTACCAAGCCCGCGAAAAAGTAAATATATATTCATTCTTGAAATAAAAATATCACAAAAACTAAAAAAAAATCCCTTATTTGTCTTTCCTCTTAAAAAAAAAAAACAACAACAACCGTACAAATATTTTTGTACATTTAATGTATTACATAATTTTTTGACATGAATAATATAGCAATCGGTAAATACATTTGTTGAAGATACAAATTATAAAAACTAATTTCATCAATTGCAATATTCAAGTAAACCAAGAAAAAAATCATTTAAATGACAGAAAAAAAATCTAAAATCAAAAGATGTTATGCATTTTAATAGCTAACATTTGATATTAGAGTCCTTAACTCAATTAAAACTTTATACTTCATTATTCAATAATTTTTTGTCAAAAAGAAATTGAGCAAGAGCCTTATTATGTGTTTCGTCTCGATACATTTTGTCCAAAGTGGCAATTCGACCAGCCAATTTGCGTTCACCGGCGTACTGTTCATCCAAAAATTCACCAGTGAAATAATCCGACATCTAAAACGGTAAGACAGAAGCTGTGTAAGTAATTGCATAAAAATTTATACTATATTTAGATATCTTACGTGATAATCATTGAATGTTTCATCCTCACAGACTGCAATCATTTTTCGAATGCTTTCGGTGACACTAGATTCCAATTTAAGAGCCGCTTTCAAGGCAGTGATACCATCACTCCAAACGACATCCTTCTTTACGTGCTATTAAACACATAAAGCATAGTTTAACGTCAATAAAATAAATTGGCAATTCAAAGACTGATTGAGAGAGAGTTTATGCACAATAGCGGTACTTCCCCGTTGTAATTAGAGAATATATTCAATTCTAAGCGCGTTTCAATCGTTTTTTAGGATAGAAAAAAGTTGTTTAATAATTCTAATGAATTCACATAGCTTTTATTCAACTTATGACTATACTCACGTAAGGCGGGGTAATGAGATCTCTGATATCAGCAGTAAGCCTTCCACGCATCAAAAGATACTCGATGACTTTGATGGCATGTTCTCTCTCCTCGCTGGCACTCTCAAAGAAGAATTTACTGAATCCCGGAAGATTGACCGTATCGTTGGCGAAAAATGCTCCCTGATAACAAAGATATTATGTTAGTACGAAAAAAAGCGATTTATCGGTTGATTTAAATTTTATTTCATTCTCGGACAATTGAATTAGATTATAATTAATCTAATTTAGCGAAATACTAACGGTAAATAACGTATAATAGGTATTTAGCACTAGTTTTTTTGTAAAATGTGCTTTTTCAACGTAATTTTTTAATTTTTTTTTTTTTTTTTCGATTTTCAGCGAAAAATATTATTCATAGTGGAAAATGTTTGAAATAAAAATTATTCAATTTTAAATTATCTATAAAAAAGGTTCTTAGACTTTTTTCATAAAATCAATTAGTTTCGCGAGTAGCAAACATGAAAGTTCCTTAGTTTTGACAACACAGGGAATACAGTATCTCAAGAACTTTCAGGCTAACTATTTGCTAAATTAGTTAATGTTACGAAAAAATTCCAAGAACTTTTTTTCTAGATAAATTATAATGGAGCAATTTTCATTTGAAACTATTTTCTCTCCGAATAATATTTTTTAAATTATAAATGAAAAACAAATTGTTCCGCTGGCAGTACGCACTAAACAAGATGTCGGCACTGTGGCGCCAACAGCACGTTTAATTATTTTTTACTGCATTCCAGTGCATATTTTGTTGATAAAATTACGTGATTTTATAGAAAAAATTGCTGAGATTGAGATAAAATTTTAATAGACGGAATATCCGTCTTTACAGTAAGTAAAATTACCATTGCAAGATAGGTAATTGCAGCTCCAACTTCAACTTTGACCTGAGCCTTCAGAGCGTTAGTACAATTCTTCTGTATGTCAATCCAACCTCTGTCTATATTAACCCCCGGTAGTGCACCTAAAAGTCAATGAATTTATATTGATTATTGGGCATTGGGCATTCATCGTGCTGATAGTTTTCCGGGTATCTAATCAATTTATAGTTTAAGAGATCACTCGATTATCAGCAATACTAATTGTAATATCTTGTGTAATAAAATTTCAGTGCCTTTCATATAGTTAAATGAGTTGGTGCGAAGAGTTATACGCAAGACCTTTGGAATGTAGATCGGAAAAAATACACATCCGCCCACTCATAAGTTGTTTTAATATGACGTGTCTTTTATCATCCGACAAATGAATAATGATTAACAGTTAGAGCATGAGGAAAACGAAGTTTTTCCTGTTTTCGAAGTTTTTGTTTCTACTATCTACTATTTCGTCTGGTTTAAGGATGTATACTGTACCTGTCAAACTCTACATTGTTCCTTCTGTAATTTTTTCAAATATTATTTTACTATTTTTATAAATAAAAAGTTTTCATATGACTAGGAAACTATTTCAGCAACCAATCAGAACTGTTCATTCAAATTTGTTGAAAATATGGCAACTATGTCTAAAAAATGGCGATTTGTTGAAAAAGTTGTTTCCCGACAACACGGTGTAAGTAAATGGGACTTGAAAAATTAATTTTCTTTATTAAAATGACAACAAATTGCCCTATTTGTATTGTCCTATATTTTAATTTGAGTACATTCCTTTGTTGAACAATTTTGGGCTATACATTCCTAAAAATCAGAATATTCGAATTGTTTATCAAAGATAAATCTTTTAATTGTCCCACAATTTGATTAATCAATATGTGTCGATTTTTATCTAGTGGATATCATTCTGCAAATAGTACGTGATGAAGAAGCGAAGATCTCTTATCCATAATCACTATCAAATATCTGTAATATCGTCCTTTGCACCGGTCATTTAAAATTGTTCTCGTTATGTGGTAATAATAAATGTATCAGTCATTTCTTTGTCAAATTACTTACAATAGTCTTACTCTATTCATTTGTCATATACACTAAAATCATGAAAATACATGACGGATTTTAAAATTAGCCGCCTGATTGCATGATGTTGCATTTTATTTGAAAATATTGCAACATGACAACCAAGTTATACCTTTTATGCACTAGATAATTTTTCAGATAATTTCCCAGTACCATCATCTAAAATTATCTCAACATGACTTTAACAATGAAAAATACTAAAAAAAATCATTTAAAAATCATTAGCAATGAAAAAAAATTCCAATTGCGTCTTAAATCAGTAGAATATAGGTTAGAAAAAAAATCTTTAGTAGAATACAAGAATAAAATAGGAAAATACTGTTGAAATACTCACATGTTTTTTTATCCTCAGCGGACACAATGCATGCCAATGCCAGTAAAGCAGCAAGAACCTTCATGATGATTTTTCAACTGACTCTCAGACAATGATCAAATGGAAATGCCAAACGTGTTGATACAACTCGCGATGGCGTGGATGACTTAAATCGATGGAACCTTTACACACACTGGTATAGAAGGCCACCGTCTTCTAAAATTCAAGCAAGAAGTATGAATGAGCAACGCTGTATTTCAATAAGCCATTGGCCACTTGAAATCAAAATAATATAATGATATAATCTCTCTTCTCGAACAGTCGGAGAATGTTTGAGTCGCACTTAGTTCTATACGCATGCGCTTCGTACCAGCTGACTTGCAACTCACTGTTCCTTGCGTGTGGTGTTCGGGAGAGCAGTTTTGTTCGTTTATTGTCTGCGTACATTCACAGTCTGATAAAGCGTCGAAGCGAGAGTATTCACGCTTTTATTCTACTGCGATTCGTTTCCGTGAGACATTGGTAAGCATCACATCTTTGTCTACAAAATAAAATATATAACGAACCTTGAACCAATTGATTCATATAACAGATTAATTGCGCACTAGATTCAACTAAGTATATATAGATATCGAGTTCTATTGCTGCAGGCAATAGATAAAAACGCAATATCGATGTATTTTCAAGCCACTTGAATTTTTCAGTCATTTCATGATAAAAAAAATTGTTCCTACTCCCCCATTGTCGTTCTTACCGTTACGCTAATAAAATATTTTTCGTAGAAATCATGAAGATTTTCGTGGGATTATTCGGTATTTTGTTCGCTGCGTCCAGTGTATCTGCGACAGATTATTGTTACAACAGCATGCGCAGTTCCTGCGGCCTTACAAGCACAGTTCGTAAGTTTAAAACAATTTTTTAATTGTTTTTTTTTTTTTTGTTATTTTATAGTGATGATATATTTCTTGGGTTTTTTTTTTCTAGCTGTTACCGCTAGCGAGTGCAATGCCGTGTACGGGGGCATTACAGAGCTAGCTCCAAAATTGAATGGATTTGTTAATACCAATATCATGACCAGTTTCGATTATTTACTCATGTCAACACACTTTGGGAGCTACGCCACGAACCGTGATGGATTTAAGGGGCTGTACCGTAAATTGTCGGACAAGACATGGAATGATGCTATTGATCTCATTAAATTTATCACTCAGCGAGGTGCGGGGATGAATTTCGAACAGCCAGCAACTGGCAAGGAACCGTTATTACCCGCAACGGTATGATTTTTCGTGGTTTTCTTGGGATAATGAAATTGAAGGCTTTTTATTTTGTTTGCAGAACTCCAGCAATCGCTCGCCGAATTTGGATGAGATGAAGAGTTTGGCTAGGGCACTGGACATACACAAGGACTTGGCACAGAGCGCATTGCAATTGCATGCAGATGCACAGGCTACATCCAGCTTGGATGGCTCTGTTGCTCACTATATTGAGGAAAAGTTCTTCGAGGAACATGCCGAGACTGTGAGGAAACTTTCGGGATATGCCAACGATATGAAGAGCTTTGCATCCAAATACGATGCCTTTACCGTGTTCATGTTTGATGAATATTTGAAGGCCACTCTGTAATTTTAAGAAGCTCTGTGTAGCAGAAATGATTTAAATTCCAATCGTTTTTCATAAATTTTACTGTCATTTTAACAGCATGTAACGTATAATTCTTGCGTTGAATAAATATCTTTTGACTGTATGGAATAATTAATCAATTTTATTTTTCACTCTTAAAGATAGCCTGTGCAAAAATTTGAGTATTTTAACGTCATGTTGATTAAGAAATTAATATTTTTGTACCGACGTGTTCGCGGAGATGTAGATGAGAGGCCCATCATTGCACGATATAACGTGACAACGTTTTATGATGTTGAAGTTATATGTACGCAAAAATGCGTACGTTTTTTCTAGAATATTTGATGAATTTTAAGTATCCAATTTATACTCTATTTTAATCATTTTTATAGAATATTTTTCACTCTGGTCCACAACTTTTTCAACAAATCGCCATTTTTTTAGACATAGTCACATTTTCAACAAATTCGAATGAAGAGCTCTGATTGGTTGTTGAAATAGTTTCCTACTTGACCGTAAAATAGTCATACTTAAACTTTTTATTTATAAAAATATTCAATATTACTATTAATAAACGAAATTTTTTTGCTGGAGAATATTAAAATTTGTATGACAATTTATTATACATTTTTTCGGGTAAAAAAATATTATTCTAAAAAATTACGAAAGGAACTATACGGAATCTTTTAAACTTTATGTTTGGCGCCAATTTTAAGATGCAAAATGGCCGTCGCCGCGGTGTGTGGGTATCTCTCTCTTATCTCGCAACATTCCAAACTTGGAAAGGTATTGACCCCCTCCCGTTTAGATACACTCACCTCATCCCAACTGTAACATTAGCAAAACACCAAGAATATTAATTAAAAAACATAGAAAATTTTAATACCATTGAATTTTGATAAGAAATTTTACGATTCCAGTATTCCGCGATTGACAAAAATTTCGTGAGTGTTTTACTGTTACGCGATTTAATTGGGTGTTACTGCTGTGTACACACATACATTTTATATATCACAGAGGTGAGTAATTTGACGTATACAATTCCGATAGACAGCTGTCAAAATTAATCACATCCACTACAGCGAACATTCTTTTGCGATTACCTATCGATTTCAACAGCGACATAAAAAATGTTATACCTCGTTGTGTTTTATCGTTTGTTTATCGATAAATGAGTTTTAAGTTAACCTAAAGAAATTATTTAATGTGTGATGTTACAGTACATTCAATAATATTCATTCTATGATATTTTAATAAAAATCTTGTTGCAGGATTTTACATAATCGTGCTCAACTCGAATCTCCAATAATTCATCAAGCGTAGGCTGAACTATTGTAGCATGAGTAACAAGTGATGAGTATAAATTATCTATCAAATTCAAGCACACAGTTGAACATTACAGTCGGCTGTAACGCCATCATCTTATCGACTTTGGGATTGGGAATTCACTCACCAAAAGTGCTTGCTAAAACTAAAGCCATATCTACCGACGAGCTGGCGTTACTAGGAAAGCTGGAAGAGGCAAACAGGTATCAAAAACACCTCATTATCACCGTCAAATTAAACCAAAAAAACCTACATTTATCTATTCTTTCTTTAGGATCATAGAGTCAGATGTGAAATCCTGCAATTCACTGCAGAGTAATCACAGTCGAAAGAGTTCAGAATCATTTCAAGTAGTGCCGGCGTCGGGCAGCAGCTTAGAAGATGAAACTGCCGTCCGACGCCACGATCCAAGTGACGGTGAAGTGGATGTATGGAAACGCTGGGGCCATATCGTAGCAGATTGGGAGACTTATTGGAAAAAACACAAAGACATTGTGAAAGAACTAGTAAAACAGGGAATACCCCATCATTTTCGGTAAATCAAACTCTTATCCACGAATTTCACTTTTCTATAACTATTTTTTTATCACTTTAGGGGTATAGTATGGCAAATATTGTGTGGAGCACACGATTCTCCAGTTAAGAAGCAATTTGCCGAGTATATTAAAGCAACATCAGCCTGTGAGAGAATAATCCGAAGGGATATTGCACGCACGTATCCTGAACATGAATTTTTCAAGGAAAAAGATGGTTTGGGACAGGAGAGCTTGTTTAATGTCATGAAAGCATACAGTCTTCATGATCGTGAGGTTGGATACTGCCAAGGATCGGGTTTTATCGTCGGACTGCTTCTTATGCAGGTTTGATTGATCAGAAACAAATTAATATTTTCGAATATTCATAGATAAAAAGTACTTAAATCGTAATGAATAATGAAAATTTATTGCAGCAAATGCCGGAGGAGGAGGCTTTTGCTGTTTTAGTTGCTCTAATGCAGGAGTATCGATTGAGAGATATGTTTAAGCCAAGTATGGCTGAACTAGGTGTCTGCATGTATCAATTAGAACACTTAGTAACAGATACTTATCCAGAATTGGCTGCTCACTTTACAGCGCAAAGTTTTCATACTTCAATGTATGCATCCTCGTGGTTTCTTACTCTCTTTACCACCGCACTATCTCTGCCTCTAGCGTGTCGAATTTTTGATGTTTTTCTTATGGAAGGCATGGATATAATTTTTAAAGTTGCTCTAGCTATGTTAGAGTTGGGAAAAGAGGATTTACTCAGTTTGGATATGGAAGGCATGTTAAAGGTAGGATTTTTTTTTATATTCAAAAGTTTCTTAGACTTTAGGAAATACTTTAAAATCATAAACAAGATAAATATAACATTTTTTTCTCATAATTTCATGATTTTTAAACAGTTCTTTCAGAAAGAACTTCCTGGTCGAGCTGAAAATGATCCGGATAAACTTATGAACCTGGCCTATGGAATGAAAATCAATCCAAAGCGTATGAAAAAGCTCGAGAAGGATTATACAGTGTTAAAGATGAAGGAGCAGGAAGAAATGGTGGAATTGCGACGACTAAGAGCGGAAAATCGGCTGCTAAGACAGAGGACCGAACTATTAGAGGCAGAATCAGCAGAATTGGCTGATAGATTAGTTAGAGGGCAGGTTTCTCGTGCGGAAGAGGAGGAAACAACGTTTGTCGTTCAACGCGAACTGGCTGCACTGCGGCACAGTCATCTCGAGACGAATCATCAACTGGAACAGGCTCACGAAGAATTGAGATCAATGTCAATGCTACTGGAGGAAAATATGTCGTCGAAACAGTCGTCGATTGATGAGATAGTTTTGAAACAGGAGGCTCTGTCACAAAAAGAAGAAATGATTGAGTGTCTGCAACAGGAATTGGTTAGAGTACGACTACATGAAGCGGAAAAAGACGCGACAATTCGTGATTTACGCGCAAGAATACAGGAATTAGAGCAGGATAAAAAAACTCTACGTGAATCGAAACCTGACAATTCTGTAGCTCATCTGCAGGAGGAATTAATCGCTGTAAAACTGAGAGAAGCTGAAGCCAATTTGTCATTAAAGGTATTGAATTTTATTTAAAAAAATTTAAAAACTTGTAATCAGTGGAGTGTATAAAAAACGGATTTTTATCAAATTTTAAAAAAGGGCTTGAAAATATGATTGATTTCGTAATGTTTTTGGTTTTTTGATGATAACTCGAAAAATACGCGAGATAATGAAAAATGTTATTCAAACTAAAAGATTGGAAATTTAATTTGCTATAAAAAATCTAGAATAAATATTTTTGATATTTCGTCTCGTTTTTGAGATATTTCTAAAAATAAGAATTTTGAAAAATCGATAATATCTCAAAAATTGAGCGAGATAGAAAAAAATTTTCGTAATGTTTTTTGTAGGAAATTACATGCCCAATCATTTATCTTATATGACATTTTTCGTTATCTTGCCTATTTATTGAGTTATCGCAAAAAAACTGAAAAATTCACAAAAATTGCGATACATCCAAGGGTATCCTTTGGCAAAAAAAATTGTTGAAAAAAAAAAATTTTATATATGAATTTAAATGATTAGACATAAAATTTCTTGCAAAAAATATCTAAAAAACATTTTAGTATTGCTCAGATTTTGAGATATTATTGATTTTTGAAAATTCGTATTTTTTTAAAATATCTCACAAACTAAGCAAAATATCAAAAAATTTTATTCTACATTTTTTGTAGCAAATTAAATGTCCAATCTTTTAGCTTCAATAACATTTTTCATAATTTCGCATATTTATCGAGTTATCGCTAAAAAACGAAAAAAATCTGACAAAACCGTGATCATACATTTAAGGGATATTTCAATCAGATGTCTAAACAACTCGTTAAATATTTTTAGGATCTTCGGCAAAGAGTTGGAGAGTTGAGTTCTGCGTGGCAACGACATTTACAGGAGCATCGTTCAGCTCAATCGGCCCCGGCCGCCGATTCAACTCCGAAAAAATTGCTTTTCTGGGAGAATCGTGGTCACGAGGTTCAAAAACTCGAGGAAGACCTCATGTCAACGAGAGCACGTGAAATGGTAGTACTTAGCGAGGTGAAGGAACTGAGGTTAAAGGTGATGGAGTTGGAGACGCAAGTTCAGGTGGGAACAAATCAACTGCGGCGTCAGGACGAGGGTGAAAAACAGTTGCGCGAAGAGCTCGAGTTAGAGCGTGCAAAAATCAAGGAACTGACGAGTAAATTACGTGAACAAATGCACAAATATACGGATTTGGAGTCGAAAATGAAGGATGACACAATGATGGCGCGTATAAGAGACGCAGAGCATGCTCAACATGTTGCCGAGTTGACACAAAAAATATCTTTACTCGAGTTGAAGGTAAAAATTGATTATTTATCACGATTATCCTGAGATTTTCCGATGACACGTTGGTTTTTTCTGCTGTAGAATGAAGAAATGTATGCCGAGGGCGAGCTTAGAAATAATTTAGACGATAGCGATCGAGTACGTGATTTGCAGGACAAAGTTGCGGAATTAAAGGCTGAGGTAAGCGCGCTAATGAGCATAAGAAATCCTGCAAATAGTTATTAGGATTTTCATGTATCGGCGTCAACTTCTGCATCGCATTCGGTTTAATGTCAATATTTTAACATGTTATTACTATGATCTTTGACGTTATAGTTCCCTACGCCAATTACCAGTCCAGAGACAGAGCCTTGGCGCTGGCTCGAGTAAGTTGAATATCGCCTAACGAGAGTACGTCTAATTTTTTTTACAAATCTATAAATTGATGTTGATATATTCTCGATATATACATATATGTCTTGTTAGCGCAAATATTTTTTAAATCGCCTTCATCGCGTCAGTTGATGAATGTTTTTTTTCTAGTCTGAAAGTTTTCGACGAATGTAAAATTTTTTTTTTATTTAACTTATTTAGAAACGTTGTTTGGTCATTTTTTGATGGAATTCGTTGACAATTGTTTATATATTTACAGAAATAATAGGAGCATGTTTTTTTTTATTGGATTATGATATTTTTAAAAAATCGTAGTTTTTGTGTTTAGAAAAGCATGTTTAACGGTATTTCTCGTTATTATTGATAAAAATATTCGGTTTTACAGTATTTTAATATTATTTATTCAAGAAAATAAATAATATTGTTAAAAAAAAGAGATTTTAAAATCTCGTAGTTTTAGTCTTTTTTTTTTGTTTTTGTTTTTGTTTTTTTTTTTTTCAGTGATAACTCGGTAACTAAGCAAGATAATGAAAAATATTATGAGAATTAAATTCTTTAGAATTAAATTTTCTACAAAAAATGTCAGATAAAATTTTTTCGTATCTTGCGTCGTTTTTGAGATATTTGAAAAAATAAGATTTTTCAGAAAAAAACAACAATATTTCAAAAACTGATGGAGATTGAAAAATATTTTACATTTCTTTTAAAGAATTTAATTCCAATATTATCTATCATGCTTGCTTATTTATTGATTTATTAAAAAAACAACAATACATCTATGAAAAAAATTCTATTTGTTTGATTTTGTCTTTAGTAACGAGAAATAGTAGAAAAAAATCGAGTGATAAAATTAGAAGTTGATTAGTAAAAAGGTAATTTTAAAAATTTAAATTAAATCTAGATTTTTTTTTCGTTTAAATAGAATTTTTCAGTAATTATCGATAATCGGAAAATTGTTGATTTTAATATTATTGTATAGTTGGTTTTGCAAGTAATTAATGAAACTTCCATGCCTTATTATTGATATAATAATATAATTATAACGAGTGCGATGTATGCAAGTTTTCTTAATTTTGTTAAGCCTTAATTACGCGTTTCGTAGAAAAAATGGATTGAAATTTAACAAAGAATTGCGGAAATAATTTTCTTTATGTATCAGATCATGAGGCTAAGAAATAGTAAGCACCAATGGACTGGTTCTACTGAACATTTTGGACGAAGCTCCAGTCTGGATGCTGAAAGTGAACTAGACGAGGGTGATTTCACTATTTGTATACAAGATCACGTTGACAGTGAGACAGAGTCTCAAAAACTATAGCGTACTAAATTAATTTTCCATCAAATGTGGATAAATGCATAATTTGATGGTAATTTCAACTTATCAATTTACAGCATCTATGTGTCTGGAGTGATACAATGGTATTACACCTGTGTTTAGTATTTAGAATTGCAATATCGACTCAAAAATAACAAAAATATGCTCCAATCATGGCATAGTGAATATTTCACGGGTTTTCACATTTGTAAATTATTTTAATAGGTATATTTTATAACGAATTATTTTTTTTAATTCGCACAAAAAAAAACTAAAATATTTTTATAGCTGAAATTAATTTATTTTTAATGAAATCTTTTTGGAAATTTTGCAGTTATCATGCATTTTTTTGACGATAACTTGGAAAATAATTGAAACAACAAAAAATATTCAGAGTTAAATAAATAGACTTAGAAAAATTTCTTCAATTTTTCAAAATTCTTATTTTTTAAAATATCTTGAAAAAAAAAGGAAAAATTTATTTTACATTTTTTATAGAGAATTTAATTTTCTATCATTTAGCTTGAATAATATTTTTTGTTATCTCACTTATTTACAGAGTTATCGAGACATAAATGAAAAATAAAAAGTGTTGTTTAACAAAGGAATCACTTAAAACACATAATCGTGTGAAATGTGCCTATTAAAATTTTTTTCTTTTACAATGTCACAAATGAAGACAGTAAATATTCACGAATTTTTCAGAGAAATCGGAAAAAATATCGACGGAAATAGTGATTTACCGGATATTTCTTCTGTTTCAATTTTTTTTTTAATTCAAACATCATTTACTTACACATTTCAAAAAAAAAAATTTTTTTCCTAATTTTTAATACATTTTAATGAACTGTTATTTGATGCATTCAAAAGAATTTTATATCAAGACGTTAGAATAATTTTGTTATCCTATACTTTATTGGGGCCAAGCAATTAGAAAAGCAACAGATGAAAAAGCTGCTGTAATAATTATTATTTAAAACGAGAAAAAAAAATTACTCATCATCACATATAGTATTCTTTCTAGACAACGTCCATTTAATGAAATGCAATTATTATTATTATTATTATTATTATTATTATTATTATTATAGTATATATGAAGTTTTATTAATTTTTAATATTTTATAATATATTTCTTTGTTTAATAATTATAGCAAAGAAATATATTCCAATTCGACACACGTCATCTTCATGATATTAATTAAGTATTAGAAACTAATTTAGAAACATTTATAGAGAAAAATAAAACAAATGTATTATTAGAAGAAAAAAAAAAATAGTTGAGAGATAAATCGAAAATATTTCATTTGGGTTATTAGATGCTTTTAGACATCACAAAAATGAAAATCATTTCATTAGATTCATCTCATTACCGGGCCGCCGACGTATACGTTTGTACTTATTCCTATTCTAATTCTTGAATCTGAAACAAAATTACTTGCAATATTTATGCTAATCTACAACAATATATTTACATTATGAAAGACTATAATTTAGAAAAATTTGTAGACGAACAAGTATACAATAAAATGAGAAAAGAGAGAGAGAAAAAGCTTTTTTTAAACCAAAAAAAATCTTATTTAACTTTTTTCTATTCTTACCTCTTGCATTTTTTGCAACTCCTCAGCCAACAAATTGTCTAGAATTTCTTGGAAACGTTGGCGCAATTTTAAATTCTCAATATTTACTATTTCAGCTTCTTGCTGTTGTCGCCTTTGTCGCAATTCCGCTAATTCATTATGCAAAGTGACTAATCGCGATTGCAATGAATCTGTCATAGAAGAAAAAAAATAAGATTAAAAACGAAAAAAATTTGACAGTAGATAGTATTTAGTGACCTTTTGTAATGTCGATCGTTTGAGGTCCACTAAAACTCTCTGGAATATCGTATTCTGAATGAAAATCTTCAATTTTTGGGATTTTTATCAAATTACTGTCGTCAACCGGTCGATGGCTCGCGTCGTCGTTGTTCGGCGGGAACATATCCTTGCTAAATTCAGTCAGTAATTCACTGCATGGGTTTGTGTCTTGTCTAGACTGCTCAGAGTACCCGACTTGCATGGAATTTGAGTCTGAAACGTGACTTTCCCCGGATAATCGACTATTATCGTCCAGTTCCAACACATTAATGTTGGCCTCCTCATCGTCATCCTCGCTGTCACTGACTGCCTCACCAAAAATGTCATGTTCAGCTAAAAAATAATAAATATTTCAACATTTGTTTCATGCCTACGATGTGTTTTACTCGTTTTACAGTGAGTAAAACTTACCTACATCGACGCTTTGAGACGAATTTCCACCAATATTGTCTCTCTTACCCTTGACAGTGCCGGAATTAGATATTTTGTTTGGTTTTGTACTGTCCTCGTCCTCACATATCACCTCCCACTTTACATTAACTGCTTCATTGTCCACTCGAAGCAATCGCTTGACTTCTTTCTCAATTTCCGGAGCCTCAACGTATTTTTTTTTCAATGTCTTGCGAAAGCGACGACGTCGGATGTTTTTCGTTGGTGGTGTAATGCCATGTGGCCACAAAAACTTTCTATCGACCTTATTGGGGTCCTTTTTCTTTGGCCTGACGGGCGATTCCTCATCCGTTGTGTGATCATCCTCTTCTTTGCAGATTACCGTCTAAATTCGGGGTAAATTAATGGATAAAAGGTGACTTTGATGTAAAAGTGAGATTTACTGACCTGACAAATATCTGCTGTTTTATAAAAACTCTTGTTATCAATAGTTTTTAGTGATTCAACAATTGTAGGTAGATCCACGACCTGGAACATCGACAATTTTGAGGTTAAAGTTGATTTAAACATCAAAATTTGCGGTTATAGATCTTTTTATAATGTTTAATCATTATTTTTTATGAAATATCGAGAATGAACTTTACCTTGGCATGCAGTAACCAGTGATCGAACCTCACTTCTCCATATCGCGGTTCATTTTCAAGTTTTATGGTTAGTCGATCTTTCAATGGTGCACCAGACTGTAAAATTTCTCTCAAAGCAGCGGCAGGCTCCTGAAAAAATATAATAATCAGAATATACTTGTAAAACATAATTATTGAAACATAAAATTACAATTGGCAGTCGCAAAATAAATTGGCTCTCCAACTCCACTGGTGGCTCACGATTTTTATGATTATCAACATTCACGTGTCGATGCATATTTTCACTGAAAAATTAGTATTATTGTTAATATATTGTCAATATCTTATTACTTATATATTTTATCGTATGAAAATAACAATTATCAATCGCAGAAACACCGAAACTACATACTTGTGTGTATAAAAAAACAAAAAAAAAACACACACATTCGACAGCAAACTCAAGCGCCATCTAATGTAGTTCTAGAAAAATGAAATTACAGCCTCAAAACCAATCACTTGCTGGACTCACACGTGCGTTATTTTAACGCTGCGTTAAAATTTAACACTGGCTGATTATAGTTGAATAGATGACCGCTAAAAATTATTCCATTGAAATGTATAGCGCCACTCGTGCGTTAGCGAAAAATATATCGGAAAAACATGACAGTGTCTATTCGGACCCTCACGGTATACCGTGTATGCCGTGTACTTGAATAAATCGTAGTTCATTGTTCTTCCATTAAGACATTAAAAGAGAAAATATTGAGTCACCTTGTTGTTTATTACTTTCTAGGGATTGACAATTGAATTTACAATGAATGAATATGCCGAATTTTCAGACAAGAAATAGTTATTGGCGTAACTAGTAGGCTAAGACATTCATAACGTGTCAGCGCGATGTTTTCAGCACGAGTCGTAGGTGCGCAGGCACGAGCGAAGCGAGTGCATACTGCCCACCGGAGACGAGTGCTGAAAACATCGCATCTGACAGGTTATGACTTAGCCTACATGTTGCGCCCATAATTTTATTCAACAATTGCGCGTTATTCATGTTTTATTCTTGCCTAAAAAACGAAGCGTAAAGAGTTGTTTAGCGACTGGTGACAATTACTTACCATGTCAAAAACATTCGGCATCTCAGTTTTAGCATCAATGGGTAACAACAGAGAGCTGTTGTTAGCCACTATTTCGTTATAACTCAGAGAGAAAATAGTTACGTTTATTTTCATTACTCCACAGTTGCCGAGCTTGTAGAAATTTCTATTGAGTTATGACAAGTAATTGTCACCAGTCGGTAAACGGCTATTTAGGGTTCGGTTTTTAGGAGCGATAAAACATGAATAGCGCGCATGAGTTGAATAAAATAATAAAATTAAAAAAGCCCGCCAATAAACGGCTATTTAGGGTTCGGTTTTTAGGAGCGATAAAACATGAATAGCGCGCATGAGTTGAATAAAATAATAAAATTAAAAAAGCCCGCCAAAAGTTGGATTTCACCTATAGAACAGCTCATCGACGCCATCTTTGTGTAAAATCGATATTAGTTTGTCTCTCTCTGTCTCGTACAAACGCACGACGGCAAATCCATAGCATCATCTTTGTGTAAAATCGATATTAGTTTGTCTCTCTCTGTCTCGTACAAACGCACGACGGCAAATCCATAGCAGATAAATGAAAATATCCGCGAAATTGAATGGTTTTAGAGGATTAATGTTGATAGAAAGACCTAAATCAATTATTCCACGGCACATGATTTGGTTGTACGCCCTTTACATGTGAGGAAATCAGATTACAATGGTAAGATTCTTTAATGTTGATAGAAAGACCTAAATCAATTATTCCACGGCACATGATTTGGTTGTACGCCCTTTACATGTGAGGAAATCAGATTACAATGGTAAGATTCGAAAGCATATTTTGAGGTTATAGTTTTTATTCGGTAACATTTTATTTTTCTTCACATGTGAGGAAATCAGATTACAATGGTAAGATTCGAAAGCATATTTTGAGGTTATAGTTTTTATTCGGTAACATTTTATTTTAACTGTTGCAAGTGAGAAAACATTAACTGAAAGGAATTGTTTTGATTATTAAGATCATGATTCGAAGGATCCAGGACTCATCGAATACAAGATATCACAACAGAGCTAGCAGCACCAAAAGCAACAACAGCAGCAGCAGGAGCAGTACCCACCGGGAGTTGCAGATTCATCGTTGGTGAGTGAGATATATATTTATTGTTGAGCATTTCTTTTATTACTAGACCGATACGGCATGATACTATCAAGTCCTGGAGTCCCTATTTGGGGGATTCAACGATTAAAAATATGCAAAGTCGTACATCATTTCTTTTATTACTAGACCGATACGGCATGATACTATCAAGTCCTGGAGTCCCTATTTGGGGGATTCAACGATTAAAAATATGCAAAGTCGTACACAGTGAAGGATAAATTCGGCGCTCTGTTCACATCAGTTACATGCATTTAATACTAAAAATCATGAAGTGTACATTGTAAAACACGTAATCAACTCTTAAAAAAAGGGGGTTAACTTTTTTTTTTTTTTTTTTTTTTTTTGTAGGAGACGTTTTCATTGTTTATACCAATCCAAATTGCATGAACGAGTTCACTGTAGTTCACACCGACATACTCAGTATTTTGCATCAAGTTACACGTGTTTAATCCCTAAAAATGTGTAATTTACATTCAAAAGCATGTAATCAACCCATAAAAATAGGGGGTTAACTTTTTTTTTTTTTTTTTTTTTTTTTTTTTTTTTTTTT
>MVJL01008763.1:0-120240 GCA_002156465.1 Macrocentrus cingulum | reverse complement strand
TAATATTTTTACAAGTCTTGATATCTATATTTTTTTATAATTTTCAAGATAATTTTATAAATAGATAAAAAAAAAAAAAAATTCGAGTGATGGAAAAAAATTTATTCAAGGCCAGGAACAATTTCCACCGAAAAACTGCCCGATTTTCGACGAAAAAATGGCCCGAAATTACCGACCCCCTATAGAGCTCTGTAACTAACTTTTTTGTTTATAACAATAGGGGGGCGGACGATGGCTCTATGGAAAGATAAAAAGTTACCGACATCCCTGAGGCGATGGCTCAACCCTGTCAAAAATGCCCTCAAAAATGCTCTAGCTCCAACCGTTCTCGAGATATTTGCAAATAAACAATTTTTGCAATGTTTATTCGCCTGCAGCTTCGTTGTTTATTGACAGATTTGGCTGAAAATCAAATGGTCTTACCTGGTCCATGTACCCAACATCCATTTTCAGTTTCAAGGTCATCCGATCTGCAGCTTCGTTGTTTATTGACAGATTTGGCTGAAAATCAAATGGTCTTACCTGGTCCATGTACCCAACATCCATTTTCAGTTTCAAGGTCATCCGATAATTAGGGGCGGAGATACAGAAAAGAGGTTGAAAAAGTTATAAACAATTGAGACGAAGGACTTCTTTACCGGCCGTTTCAGTTTCTTTTAAGTTTTTTTCTCTTTTTAATATTTTTACAAGTCCTAATGGGTATGTTTTTTCGTAATTTTGAAAATAATTTTATAAATAAATAAAAAAAAAAATAATTCGTGTCGAAAAAAAATTTTATTCAAGGTCAGAAAAATATTCCATCGAAAAACTTCCCGATTTTCGACGAAAAAATGGCTCGAAATTATCGACCCCCTATAGAGCTATTCAAGGTCAGAAAAATATTCCATCGAAAAACTTCCCGATTTTCGACGAAAAAATGGCTCGAAATTATCGACCCCCTATAGAGCCCTGTAACTAACTTTTTTGTTTATAACAATAGGGGGGCGGACGATGGCTCTATGGAAAGATAAAAATAGGTCAGAAAAATATTCCATCGAAAAACTTCCCGATTTTCGACGAAAAAATGGCTCGAAATTATCGACCCCCTATAGAGCTCTGTAACTAACTTTTTTGTTTATAACAATAGGGGGGCGGACGATGGCTCTATGGAAAGATAAAAAGTTACCGACATCCCTGAGGCGATGGCTCAACCCTGCCAAAAATGCCCTCAAAAATGCTCTAGCTCCAACCGTTCTCGAGATATTTGCAAATAAACAATTTTTGCAATGTTTATTCGCCTGCAGCTTCGTTGTTTATTGACAGATTTGGCTGAAAATCAAATGGTCTTACCTGGTCCATGTACCCAACATCCATTTTCAGTTTCAAGGTCATCCGATAATTAGGGGCGGAGATACAGAAAAGGGGTTGAAAAAGTTATAAACAATTGAGACGGAGTACTTCTTTACCGGCCGCTTCAGTCTCTTTTAAGTTTTTTTTTTTTTAAATATTCTTACTAAGTCTTAATACTTTTTTTTTCATAATTTTGAATAATATTTTATAAATAAATAAAAAAATAATAATTCGAGTCGACCTAGCCACAATTTCCATAAAACTACTTTTTCAAAAAACATTTTTTATTACTCAATTGTTGATTAATTATTTAAATTAACTAAAATAACTGTTACACTGCATTAAATATGTTGTATTAAATAATACCATACAAATAAAAAAAAATTCCCGTTACCTGGATTTGAACCCGCGCTCTCAGGGGTCGCGTGCGTCTACTTTACCCCATGGGCCATTTTTTTCATCGTACAAAATACCTGAAATTTCCTATAATAACTCACTTTGTATTGAATACAGTTTATTTTTTATTATCGAATCTATAATTAATCTGCGCCTACAATAATGTACAAAAATTATCGAGAAAAAAAAAACTTGTAAAATTACTTTTAAATTAATTACTTGGTAAACTCTCTCGCTCTCTCTCTCTCTCTCACCCTTTTAATATACTCATATTGATGAAAGCATCTCTATCTACATACCGATTATACATATACACTATTATTTCGAAATTTATACAAGCAAAAATATTCCCAATTTAATTTCACTCTCCTCTCACCCTCGGTCTCTCTTTCTCTCTTCCACCCCCGGTCTTTTCAATCAACCAAAAACCAAAATCATCACGAGATTCCAGCAAAAAACAAATAAAAATCGAATTTTCCCAAAGCTCACACGCACGTATATGTATACTATATTGATGTTGTTTTTTTTTTATATAATTTTTTTCTTGTTTTCGTTTATATTATAGACTCCTATATGTTAATGTACATTTTTTTGTTCTTTTTTTTTTTATCAATATATCCCTTAAGAGCGAAAAAATAAAACTTGGATATATATCTTCGATTTTATTACAATGTATTTGGAATATAATTCCAACTTATAAGCAAATAGATACAATTTACAGTGTTTTTTCCCATTTTTTTTTGTTTTTTAAAATTTTTTTGTTTTTTTGTTTGTTTTTTTTTTTTTTTATTTCCGATTACCCATTGATGATGATCATTTATATAATCATGAATTATATTTTATTACACACAATTATTAATAAATTCACGGGTTTTTTTTTTCAATGATTTTACATGATGATGTGCGGAAAAAAAAATAAATTAAACGAATAGAAAAATCATTACAAATATTTAAATTGAAATAAACGAAAAAAAAAAAACTGATAAGAAATTTTTTTCAGTGTTAAAAATTAATTTTTCATGTGTACAACACAAAAATAGATTATACATCATCATCATCATTATCATCATCATCATCATCATCACAAAAAACACACTTTGACCACTCTGCAATTTAATAAAATATATAAAGAACTATTTCTATATTTATTCTCATTAGCAGAGTAGTAACACACTGCAAAAAACGCAAACACACTCTCTTCCTTTCATTTTTTTTTATTTTTATTTTTTATATATATATATATATAATATATTTGTTTTTAAATGATAATTACTAAATTTCTAAATGTGATTGTTAATTTAACTATTAATTTTTTTTTTTTTTTTCATCGTATAGATATAAATTCAAAAGATACTTTTTTATTTTTGTTTTTTTTTTTTTTTTTTTTTTTCTTCAGGCATAACCAGAGAGTCATACATGAAGGCCACACTCAATGCATTTTTTTTTACAGTCTATTTCACCGACATTAATCAATTTTATGTTTTTCAGTTAATAACAATAAAAATTATTAAATAAATACATCGGTAATGGGCGTTATGCAGTCAACTAATGAAAGTATATGATTTTTTTTTACGTTCAATAATTTTAATTGATGTATTTTCTATAAGAGCCGCACACACAGCACATAAAATCTTGATAAAATTCATTATGAATTTGTTATTACTTTTTTTTTTATAATATGCAAAAAAAAAAAAAACTTGGAGAAAAACATGAATTTTCTCGATGTCATATTTATCTCACGCATATTTCAATGAAACCAAATGTATATATCACTCAGTTGGTGATTGCTATTTGCTTCTGCCCTGTGAGCCACTTGATCGAGTTGATTTAGCGGGCTGCGGTATAATTGTTATTTCATCATTAATTTTTAATGGTTTTAATAATGAATCATTTGATCTTGTGGATGGTGATGATGGGGTATTTTTCTTGTCCATAACACGTTTTGCAACGACACTGTGAGCCGAGTATACGTGATTTTCAAATTGCTTGTACATTCCGAATGTGGCAGTGCAGACTGTACATTTGTACGACAGGTGAGCAGGCTTTAACGTCATTCCATGATCTCGAGCAACATGATTTAATAACTTCCACTGATAAACCTTTAATACAAATAGAAAAAAAAAAAAAACGGTTTTAAAATATTTTTTTTTCTCACATATCGCGTCATTAATATCAAAAAAATCTATATTAACTGCGTTAAAACCAATAAATATTTTGTTTTATTAATGTTAAAGTATTTAAAATAAGTTTTACTATGATGAATTATTAGTTGATGAAAAAAAATTTTTTTCAAGCAAAACTAATTGAAAATCATGCTATTTTAAAAATTCTTTTTTTAGTTTTTTATCGATAACTCGATAAATAATTAAAATAACGAAAAATTTTATAAGAGTTAAAAGATAGATAATTTAATTTCCTACAAAAAATGTAGAATAACATTTTTTTGTATCTTTCCTAGTTTTCGAGATATTTCTATAAATAACACATTTCATTCTTACCCTGCCACAAGCTGGACATCGACCAGCGTCTTTTCCTTTATTTGCCGCCTCTTGCATACTAGACGTAACAAGTCCATGAGATCCAAGCAAATGTCTTTCCAAACCCTAAAAAAAAAAAAACAAAAACACGTTATTAACAATAATTTACAATTTTAAACGTGGAAAAAAACAATTTTACGCACTTGATCTGTAAAGAAACGAAATTGACACTTCTGGCAGTTTAATGGAGGTCGATTATAAATCATCTTCGGATGAATTTTAACTTTGTGAATCCATTGCATATGATTGCGAAGTTGTTCCAAATCCTAAAATCAATTTTATCCATGAAAATATCGTTAAAATTAACGAATTTCATTTTTTTTTTAACGCATTTACCTTTATATATCCATCGCAAATTTCGCAAATAACAAAAGTATTTTTTCCACTAGGTTTCGACGATGATCCCGAGCCAGACGTTGGTGTATGAGCTGTCGTACGTGGCAGAGGAGTTATAGATATACTCGGTTGACTCAACAATTTCGCAGCTGGACTTTTCGAGCTGATTGATGTATTCTGTAATATAAAAAAAAATATATATATATAAAATAAATATTTAAACATTTTTAAAATACAAAAAACAATGCATGCTATTAGATAAATTTAGAATATAATTACTTAAATATAAAATTTAAAAAACAGGTTTAAATTGATTAATTAAAAATTTGTCGAATTTTGTCGACATTTTTCGGGTGAAAATTCAGGATTTTATGTTTATTTATGTAATAAAAATTCACGCCAACTTTTTGATTAATTAATTGCCAACTTTTTTTTATCAATTTTTGATGACAATCAATTTACCTGAGGCGACGACAATCTAGATTGCGAGTCGATAAAGTTGGATACAAGAGCGATAGGAGTAGGACGACCGGAAGTGCCGGAACTACTGCTACTCACCCCCGAAATCGCTGATGTCACCTGTTTACCACCCACATTATCAACTTTTCAGGTAAACGCCCGGTTTTTTTAAAAGAAAAATGATTTTTTTTCGCGTGAGGAAAAAAAAAAATTCTTTAAAGAGCTAAGCTACTTAAGGGAAAGTTTTTTGAAATAATTGGGATTAATGGTAGTGTGAAATACTGTACCTGGAATATTTGATTGCCGCCAAACTGATATGATGTTGGCATCAACAATCCGGATGATGTTGGTCGATACATCATTGATGATACATTTTCTGAAAAAATAAATAAATAAATAATAGTTTTTAAAAATGTTTTAAGAGGTTTTAGAATGTTTGGTAGTAAAGGGAAGCATTTTTTAAGGGTTGTACAGCCATTAGTTTTTAGTTTTTTTACGATAACTCGGTAAATAATTGTGATAATGAAAAATGTGATAAAATATAAAAGATAGAGAATTCAATTTCTTACAAAAAATGTAGAATAAAATTTTTCGATATTTTACTTCATTTTCAAGATATTTAAAAAAATCAAAATTTCACAAAATCAACAATATCTTAAAAACAAATGAAAATATTAAAAAAATTTATATAACATTTTTTATCCAAAATTAAATTCTCGATTATTCAACTCTAATGACATTTTTTATTATTTCTCTTATTTACCAAGTTATTTGCAAAAAACTAACGAAAAATACAAAATTCCCTTTTCAAAACAAAATGACAGAAAAAAAAAAAATTTTCTCCGCCATGTTGGCATGAATAACCCTCGACAAACTTTCCCTAAACCGCACTATAATCAATAAAAAAGCCAGGCAACAAACCTTGTCGAACAGTAGTGCTGCCAGGCCGCACAGATTTCAAATCCGTGTACCTGGGTTGCATAGGCGGTCGTCCTCGTCCACGACCTGCCATAGTAGCCGGCAATAATTTTGGTAAAAGTGGTTGTTGCACACCCTTGGCACCCATAGCAATAGCCAGAGCATTGGAACTAATCGGGGCGATTTGTCTGGCGCGATTCAACCTGGGTATCTTCGCAGGCGGTTCCCAATCGGACGCAGGCTCCAAATTGCGTTCAGGCCTGAACTTCTTCGCACAAGCCAAAATATGTCTTGTCAATTTACCCTTCTGATTATCCTCAAACGGACAATTAGGACACTGATGAAATGCCGGGCCTCTTTCAAGTCGTCCTCGCGTATTATGCTCGGCCTCCATGTGAAACAAAATGTCATGAGGACTGCGAACTTCCAACGGGCAAAAGTTACACTTGTAAACATAATTTCGCATATGTGGTGTTTCCAAATGATGTTGCATAACCAATGCTGACTCTGTCTTAAAATTACAAAACTCACACTTTTTCATTTCTAAGTGGAATGGTTCATTATTTTCTTTACTAAATTCTAAATTTTTTATCAATGAATTTATCGCCAATTGTGTTTCAGCTGATGTTGATCCTTTTCCTTGCTTTCTTTTTTGTGTTCTCAATAAATCCGTTTGTACAAATTCTTGTACTAAATTAACACCAATTTGCATAAAAAATTTACCCAAAGGTAAATCAAAATATGTCAATATTTTACTTCGATCATCACTAGCACCAGCACCACCAGCACTTGAATGTGATTTATCTGGTGAATAAGTACTATCATTATCCTTTCCAGACATTTTTTCATCCTCATAATCATCCTCATCACTCTCATCATCTGATAAATCATCATTTCCCAAATTTTCCGCTTTTTTAGCCTTCTTCAACGCTTTATCCAACTGATCACGCTCCTCAATACTCTTTTCCAACTTGAAAATAAAATCCTTGAGCGGTTTTATCGGCGGTTTTTCGTATACATACGGCACGATAAATGACGGAGCCTCAACGACATACATATCGTCAGTTAAAGTTGGTAAAATTGCCGGTGCAGCGGTAGAAGTTGGTACAGCAGTGATGCTACTGCTTATTTTCGGACTGTGCGAGACCTTAGAAGTTATAGGAACTGGTGTTATAGTTGTTCTCATGTTTGGATAGATAGTTTGAGTTGTTCCCATGCCCACAGGCAAAACTGAGAATGCCCCGGTGCTTGAGTGCGACTTGTTGTTGCTGCTACTCACTGGAATACCACCACGACCTGATAAAATTGAATTTGTATCGATGATAACTAGTGTAGGCTCTTTTTTTCCACCTTTTGACGTTTTACTTGCGGCTATTTCAACCAATCGTTTAGTATCATTTACAACGATCGTCGTTTTGCTCGCCTTTATCGGCGACTTCAGCTTGGAATTCTCCTTGTCCTTTGAATCAACACATGCCAATGGATCTTCGGGTTTTATTTCTTCGATATCTGACGATCCCTCGGGCTCAGCCTCCTCTTCAAGCTCCTTTTCAATGTACGATGTACGTTTTATATTCCTCGAACTTCGTCGAGGGGTTATACTGCTTAAATCCACCTGTTTCCGAACCTTTTTCGCCTTTGGCTGACTCGGCGAACGTTCCAGAGACGAATTATGACCGTTGCTCTTACTCTCAGTTATCTCCTCGATTTCTGGACTACTTACGTCGCCATTTTCCTCGCAAATTTTCAAATCAGACGTCTCTACGCTTGAAATTGTTATTACGCTGTCGTTTAATTGCATATCACTGGTTGTTGATGTATTTTTCAGTTCTACTTCGTCTTCCAGAGTTTCACTTGATTCTTCAGGTTTTTTAACCACCTCTGGACTCGGCATTTCCACGTCTGCTATGCTCTCATCAAGACACTCAATGTCCGAAGCGTCTTCTGTCGTGTTACCAAGTTCCATTGGCTCTTCAGGTGGATTACACTCAGTTTTCAAAGGGTTCAACTCACTTGTTAGGTTATCATCACTCAAAATATCGTCCGGAGAGTCGATTTGCATTGGATCTTCTGGTTTTCCAGGTGAATTCTCGTCTTCCGGGTTTAATCGAGCATTTGACAGATTTTCATTGTCAGGAATATCTTCCTCTTCGTCGAGATCTTCGTCATCGTCGTCGTCATCGACGGTGTTTTCATGGTCTACCGATGCAGAATTTGTCGCAGAAGTATCGGCGGCCACCATTTTGCTGTCTATGTCGCTTATGGCCACGAGCTTGTCATCGTCCTCGTATTTACCATTGACACCATTTCGAATTATTGAATCTAGAAAATGATCGTTTAGTTGGTTTTACAAGTGGAAATACAGTTTTAAAAGAGTTCTTTGTGGGGATTTAGTTAGTTTGAGATGTTGTCAAAGGGTTTTTTATAGTTTGTGTACCTTTGGCGCTGTCAGGATTGTCTTGAGACGGGTCCTTGACCAGTACATCTTCCAACGTGCCTTCCATGGGGCCACTGCTGCTGCTGCTGCTGTCTGCTTTGCCCTGAACAGTTAATGAGAAAAATTGTCGTTTATATTTTTACACAGAGACACATATATACACGCACACAGAGTGGAGGTTACGATATTAATTGTCAAGTTGTTGAACGCGTGTAGTGAGGTTGCGTGATGGTTTTTAAGGTTTTATAATATGAAATTAATGGGAATTTTGATATTTTTTTTTTAGTACGATTGTGTTGTATATGCGAACACGGAAATATAATATAGCTGTGAAAATTTTTCAAAATGGCGCACGTTGAATTCCGCACTCTCCGGGCGACGAGCTCCCTCAACGTCCCATAACCAATAAAATCACTCGGTAACCCCGACGATGGCGCGGGGTTGTGTTATCCAAACAATTAATAACTATTCTAAGCAATATCACGAGTTTTAATTAATTAAATTTTATAATTTTTATGAATGTTTCAGGTAGAATACAGGGAACAATGTATTTTTTTTTTTTTTTTCGCGATTTAAAAAACTCAGCGTCAGCTTCCTCGGGGGAAAAATCCAGGAAGTCCGGCGACGCCGAGAATGAGAAGTGCACGCGTATGAGCAAAACGGAGAGAGAAGAGAGAGGAGAGAAACACGAGAGACGGAGAGAAGGGAAGAAACGATATAAATGCCCAATCATCATCTATAAGGGAAAAAAAAAATATATTTCCCGCCTAAAAAAAATCAACGCGATTTTGGATTCTTTTTATCAATTCAATAATAGATTAAATTGTTAACTATAGAGCAAAGAGAGGAGCAGAAGACCTGACCTACAAAGTCAGAGAGAAGCCTTTCTCTTTGACTTGATATAAATTAAAGCTTTGCCTTATGTTTCTTACAACCTATGACCTAATTATCATATTGCATTGTTAGAAAAATTTTAATTACATTCTAAACAATGCGATTAATGATATTCTGAGTGAAAATGAATTTTTTTTAATCGTAAAAAAAAAAAACGATTTTTTAAACAAAATTTTCAATTAATTTTTAAAAATTAAATTTATAAAATAGAAAAAAAAAATTATTTATACATTTATTTAATATTTTTAATGATTTTTTCATAAAAATTCATAAAACTAATAATTTTTCAAAAATTTTGAAATATTTTAATGAATTTAAAATTTAAATCAGATTTAGATATGATTTTTTTTTTTTGTTTAAATAAATAAAAATCTATATAATTTATGTACAGTACAACTTGCACACTAGATGGCAGTTTAGGTTATATGATAAAAAAAAAAGTTGCACACCAGGGCCGTGCATTAAAAGTTCATCATAAAATTGTCCAAGGTACCGACGCCATCAAAGAAAAAAAAAAAAAAAAAAATTTCAACCCTTAAAACCTAGAAATTAGTTATTTAAAAATTTTTTTTTATCGAAAAAAAAAAAAAAACCGTTAAAATCATGAAAATTTAAATTTATTTAATAGAAAAAAAAAAAAAATTTTCTCAAAATTTTCATGCTAAACAAACGTTATCTTGTAAAATACATTTGTTTTTTTTAATGTATTAAAAAACCTAAGAAAAAAAAAGAAATTTTCGACATGTACTTAATGAGAGATTGAAGATTTTGTGAATAAAAAAAAAAAAAAATTAGGTCAATTTTCGGGCATGGAAAAGTGGAAAAAGCGGGTTTACACGGTTAAAGATACGATCCTGATAGTATTGTTCTATTGGAAATATTGAAATATAGTCAAGAATATGGTCAGTAAAAGCTTATGTTAGATAAGTAAGATGTGAATTCACGCGGTTTGATTGATCTCGCGCGTTATTCGAGCACAACACGTGGAGTTGTGAGTAGTTTGGATTGGATTAAGCTTGAAAAATTGCGCGAATTTTTAAGGATTTTACAATAAAATATTTCTCGCGACAATTACAAACGTATGGTAGACAATTACAGGATTTTTCCTAAGCACTTTTTTTTTTTTTATCAGCCTCTGCTGGCAAGATGTAAGATCAAGAGAGAACACACAGGATAACACATGAATGTGTTGTTGATTTTTCCGGGGATTTTTATCACTCAAACATTCACAAGTATTTTTAACACATGTAATATACCTTCACTCACGTCTAGAGGAGCACAATTGTTACTTTAGTACAGTTTATTTCATATATTTTTTATTTTTATTTTGGTGCGACGTCACACACGGACCCTCCTGACCTCCGTCGTCGAAAACTGCCAAGATGGCCGACACACAAACGCCATATCACGTGATAGATTTTGTATGACGTATTATATATTCCTTCCTGGACAACTCTAAACATTCTAAGGGATATTACAATTCGATAGCCCGAGAAAAAAAGCTAATTTATATATCACGTATGATTATATTATTAGTAAGTTAATAAAACTTGATGAAAATCCGAAAATTTTGCATTAAAATCAAAGAAAAAACATTTTTCTTCTTGGAAAAAAATGTTTTACAATTAAAAATTTATCGACTGTATAATATTTGTATGTAAATAATTTATCAAGCAGTTGGATATGCTCATATAGGTCAATTTTTTACGCTAATTAATTTTATTTACTCATCTTCTTCGTCATTAAATGATAATATAATTTTAGATTTACTTGTTTTTCGATTTTTTTTACATACTGGCATATCTTCAGGATTGTGATTTGTTGATTTTGATTTACGATTAAATATAATTCGTTTTGATAAATCTGCTGGAATATTATCTTCAACTGGAAATATTTAATTTTAGTGTGAAATTTAGTGTTTTAATTGAGAGGATTAATTTATACAAACCTTCTTGCTTGTGTTTTTTTATTTTTTCAACTTCTTCAGCAGTTAAATCACCTTTTTCAAGGACAACAATCACTGGTTCCTCATCTACTTTGTGATTTTCATCATCATCATCATCATCGTTGTTGTCATTGTCTAACCTCAATTCTGCACGCTGGGAAATAAAAATTAATGTTTTTATTAAAGACTATTAATGTTTTTTTGGCTGTTGGTGGATAATTTTGTTACCTTTGTATCAATTGTAGGACCTTCTCTAAAACCTGCTTGAGCCTTTAATGCCTTTAAAAATTTTGGATCTTGAGGTTTTATGTACGAAATATTGTGTTTTTTATTTTTCGACATAACTAATATTATATTACACTTGTTAGAAGATTATTATTTTATATTAAAATACTCAAGAATCATATTAAATATGTATTACGATTATGATATAAATTCTAGTATTCGATTGATCTGTTTTTTGTCGACAAACGTAAACAGCTGATGTGATGGGCGCGTTTTCAATAAATGCAAGCTGCCATCTTGTGGCGGGAATTTGAAACTGTCATGGCTAACGGCTGGTTTTCAAGATGGCTTCTCATTTCTGATTGGTCGATTTTTTCCCCGATGAACCAATGATGTTGAAGATTCTTATAGTTCGAAAAATTTTTCAACAAAAAATTGATCCAAATTAAAATATATAAGACAATACAAATCGATTCGGACGAACTGGCAAAAAATTCAAGGATATTAAAATTTGACAAATTATTATAAATTTTTTTTTGGGTAAAAAACATTTTAAAAAATTACAGACGCACACATCCTTATATACAAGGAAGATGGCGTCAACATAAATTGTAAACATAAATCAGAAAATTGAATCGCCGAGTTTTGGGCCAAATTTCGTTGTAAAATCAATAAAAATGGAAGTAACCGGATCTAAATCAGTGAGTTTTATTGCTGAAGATTATTTCCATAATTTAAATCCACTGGCCAATCGTATTTCGAACGATGTAAAAGCCGCCAAAGAGGCTTACGAAGACCTCTGGAATTCATTGAGCCTAAAGGACAAAAACCAAGTGATAGACGAGTCAATAATTCAACCAGAAATAGCATTAAAGTACGCTCTAAAAAATACCAGTGATTCTCGGACAATTCCTAATTTTTATCCCAAATTAAAAATCCAAACAGGACAAAAATACATCATCGACGAAACGGGATCAGTGAGTATTTCTTTACATTTTAATTAAAAAAAAAATATTTTCTGACTTTTAAATGTTTATCTAGACACTCAAGTGGCGAGACGAGCACTCGGCACCATTTTCATTCCTCTCCCGCTCGCAAATGAACCTGAATTTATCGGGAAATGCAGAAAATTGCGGAAAATTTGATGATCATCTGATGAAGGAGTCTCCACGCTTTGCCAAATCGATAAAATTCGATGAAAACAATTTTAAAAGTCCTCAAGTGAGTTTTGACGAGACGTCTGACGATTATTTAAACAATGTTTTCAAGAATGTCGATGGCAATCGGCAAAATAATGGGAACAACAACACGGAAAATATTTTTACAAAGCTAATGAATCAAACGTCACTACTTAAAATCACGAATAATTCAGATGATGACATGGAGAATCTTGTTTCCACGCGAAATTCATCATATCGAACTGATCACAAGATTATCAATAGTAAAATTCAAATGGAAGTTTTTTTATCGAGTTCTAAATTGAAATCTGGTGATGACAGTGAATCTACTTCATTATTAAGGACTCCAAGTCCGAGTAGTATTGGTATTCAATCATCTGAGAATAATCAAGACGAAACAATACCAAAAACTGGCTTTGAATTTTTAGATAATTGGTAATTTTTTTGATTATTGTCGGTGAAAAATACGATTTTTTATATTTAATCAGTATCCATAAGTCCAAAGATATAATAGACTGATACGAAATTGCGTTATCAATGAAATCAGAAGAGTAAATAATTTTTTTTTGACACTTAATTGTGAAATTTTTCGTTTTTTCTATATCTCCATGTATTGAATCAAATTTAAATATGGTTAAGAAAAAAAATTAAAAGATTTCGATCATTATTTCGAAATTGTCATGTAATACAGTATTAAATCTTTTGCTAATTTACGATTTTTTCTCTATACTTATTTAAACATTCCAAAAAAAACAGTCTAAAAAATCACCTACATGAATTTACCATACCCAATTAATAAATTGATGTTTTTTTTTCTACATCAATTAATTGGTTAGCATTAGGTAATTTTTTTTATAACATCTTGTGTGCCCATGCTCAGACAACAGCGTGTTTTGCTGCATTACTTGCGGAACTACTGACAATCGCGTGGTAGATTTGGAATTTTTAGTCTCTTGTCCGCCTGAAAATTCACTCGACTTAAAATCGCAAATTAAAGCAGTACCTGGCAATATCCAGAGTCCTATGCACGTCCGGATACACAGCGGAATTGGAATATTCATCAGAGGATGGTGCTGCAGTATACACAGCGTGTAAGAGGGATAAATGTCTGGCAATGGTATCTGTGATGTAAAAAACCCTGTAAAATGATTTAAAAGTTGAGAAAAAAAATTCAACAGCGATAAAATTGGATTTTCCGTCTTTTTCACTGTTTATACGAGCTCTACTGAATCTTAGATTAATATTTGGATGATTAATACCTTGGTACATTCGCATGTGGTCAGTATTTGTCGACAGCAGGAGAATTCCATCCACTTGCAGCTGTTGTACATGCTTTACTGCCTCAAAATACGTCACTAGATCGATTCAATGACGCTTGGATACTGGATTAGTTGTTTTTTCAGCTTACTTTATTTCTCCTGATCATCCTGGATCTGGGTTCAATTTCATTTGCTTGGCTCTGAGAACTTTTTTATTGAGAGGTAAAACATTGTTTTCCATCTGATCAATTTCATTTCAAAAATACTTTCTTTTTTTTTTGTGTTTAATGGCGATAAAAACAAGTTAATTAGTTGGATTATTAATTATGTAAGGTAAGAAGTTGTTTAATCCATGAAATTAGCGTTATTTTAGTGTTTTTTCGACGTCAAAAAAATTCAGATTTTTTGCTATAAAATCTAGCCCGTTCGATAAATAAATAATTTTTTGATGTATTTTTATTAATTAATTCATTTTTTTTTTTTTTTATCAAAAAATACATATATTATAAAAAATATACGCAAATAGAATATTTTGACAATTTGTATTAAACTTGTTTTCAGATATAAAATGATAATTCTAAGTTTTTTTTTTTGTTCGAAAATATACGAGATTTTTTTCATTCGTAATTGTCACACTTAAAGTCAAATTTTATCCATAAAAATTGTACAATAAACATTAAATTAACAAGGAAAAAAGCATCACAATTAAAAAATTAATGCATATTATATACAATTCCCGTAATGAAAAAATTTTCATTTCTTTTCTCTCTTAAAAACGACACATTCTAATACATACAAATATTCAATCGAATTAAGGCACATGATTATCTGTAACATTATTGCAACATTATTGAAACATTATTGCAGATAATTATGTGCCTTCGATTTAGCATTAGTATTTATTAGAATGTGTTGTTTTTAAGAGAGAGAGAGAAAAGAACCAAAAATTTTTTAGTTGTGAGAATTGTATATAATATGCATCAATTTTTTTGTGTTGCTCTTTTCCTTGTCGATTTAATGTTTACTGTACAATTTTTATAGCTAAAAATGGACTTTTAGTTGAATAATTATGGATGAAAAAATCTCTAGTATTTTCAAATAACAAAAAAATTAGAATGTGTCGGTTTTAAGAGACAAAAGAAATAAAAATTTTTTGCACAAAAAGAAATGAAGTAAATAATACTCATTAATATAAAAAAAAGAGCTGAATATTATACGAATTGTGAGTTGGATGGCTGTGTAAAGTCAACCGTTGGATAGTTAAATCCATTTAATTGATCCAAATTGAAATTTCCATCAACTGATGGCAAATTACTGCAATAATTCATCAAGGATCTATCAGAATCCACATTATTGAAATGTCCTCCACCAAAATTCGATTGGCCAAGACCTCGAGCATAGCTGTATTCGTAAAAAAAAAAAAAAAACAAATCTCAATTACTACTTGAATCAACTCAAAATTCGCTTTTTTTGTGCATAAAGTTATTCAAAATGAAGATACTAACCTTGAGGCTGCTGACGGAGTGTTCCGGGCGACTGCCGTGACTGAACACTGCGAGGGAGTCCGATCACCACTGCGATAACTACCCCAACCCGGCACGTGTGTCATCAGAACGGGTTTGACATAGCCATTGTGGCATACCAGTTCATCATCTGCATAATAAAAAAGATATTAATAAAACACGAGATTAACTGAAGAAAAAGGATTTTTTTTTAATTAAAAATTGACAATTAAAAAAAAAATAAATAAAATTCTGACATATTTCTAGAAGGTAATGAGGTAGTATAACAAAATTATAGTTTTTTGTTGATAAAACTAGGATTTTTTTGTTCGTTTTTTAAAGATAACTCGGCAACTAAGCGAGATAACGAAAAATGTTATTTAAGATAAATTGTAGGAAATTTAATTATCTATAAAAAATGTAAAATGAAATTTTCTACTATTTTGCTCGGTTTCCTTGATATTTTGAAAAATTGCAATTTTTATAAAATTCGTTATATAACTAAAATGATATTATAAGAATAAACGTTACCTGCGATCCGTGTGTAGTATTTAGTAAAGACGACATCCTTTGGTGTATCAGGATAAAGGGAAATCAAGGGCGGAAGATCAGAAATTCGATCAGCCAAACTCCGAACAGCAAAATCTTTGCTCGTAAACGGCTGCAGCATAAAAACTTCATGACGTTCTGCAAAAAAAAAACAATAAATTCCTTCGATAAATAATTTCTAAAAAATTTTCCAACAAATTGAAAATAATTTACTTGCTAATATCCTATTAAGGATGCGTCTTAGACAAATTTTGTTAAGAATCTTTTTTGTAGTTAATAAAATTCTCTACAAAAAAGTTATCTTGTAAAAAATTGTCATCTCCATTATTTCTAAAGATATTTCAATTTAAACGTACATACCTCCAACCCAAGCAATGGTAATTCCCCCGAGTTCGCTATCGGAAAACCTCATCAAAAAAGTGCCCGACGGACAATTGGCCAGTATTGCCTCAGTCGATTTCTTCCTAATGAAGCCCAGAATGTGTCCATCGACCCACGGGCCCTTCAGATGTTCCTTGGTGAGCTTCATCACGGCGTAAAACCACTCCCAGAACGTGAAATTCCTGTCCGGCAGCGGATCCTTGCAAAACTGCCCCCAGCTCAGCAACAAATTCGAGTAATCCTGATCATAGCCCGTGTACCCACCCTGGAAGGCCTTCTCCCCCAAGAACCTCAAGTTATCCTCCGACAAAGCGCGCCCGGTGGCCTTTTCAAACTTGATATTCAACGCCTCGGCAACCTGCGACCACGGGACTTTCTCCGAAACGACAAACGGCACCCTTCCTTCCTCGGCAAAAGCATTATCCCAGGTAATAGTGGCCCAAGCGTGCGGCTCCTGGTTCCCGTGAACAATAACAACCACCGGCAGGCTCAGAGTCCACACCTGGTACGTTAGCTCGCCTCCACCGACGCTGAACTGCGATTGAAACAGCAGCGCAAATTTCTCGTCCATCACCGACTCGGTGCCCTTTTTCTCCGTCCGTTTGATCTTCTTCAACTGCATATTGCGGAAACTCACAGACAACTGCTTGGTAGCCTGATGATACTCCATAGTTCCCATATTATTCAATATTTCCCCGCTTGTCTCGCCATTTTTCGCTATTTTATCGCTCTTCAGCATCGCAGTTGCCTGCGCCTCGCTGATTATCGACACTTTAACCTGCGGCGGGGTCATGTGAACGTTTAGCTTGCCTCCAACGAGTAGTTTGACAGTGCTGGCGAATCTTGTGTTGGTTTTCAACACCTGCGGCGGCTGATCATTGACGATGAACGTGCTCGTCACGAGGGAACTCAAGAGCTGAGTTATCTGCTCGTTTAGAGAAGGTAAAATGTCTGGAGTGTTGGAATGCCACTGCGAATTTTCCTTCAGTCGCTGGGCCACTTTGATCTGCTGACGATTCAGCCATATCAGCTCGGCCAGGGCGTCGCACCACTCCTGAATCGCGTCGAGTTTGCACTCGAATGTCGCGCCAATTCCTATGAGCTGTTGATTGCGCTTCCAACGGATTAGTTCAACGTCTAAAACCCGAGATTGGAGGATTCTTAGGCTGGATATTCTGTCTTGTAGCTTGTCCTCGAAGCTTCTCTGTAATTGTAAGAACGCGAGAGCTTTTGCGTTGAACAGTTGGTTGTAATGATTTTTTTTCCGCTGCAGTTTATCCATTGAATCGCCATTGTGTGTGCTTCGCGGTGGGTCGTTTCTGAGATTTTCCATGGCAGCGTCCACTTTTGAGCGCTCGTGGTCGATCAGGGACAAGCGCTCGTGACCCTGCTCGATGTTCCGAAGGTCGTAGTCGGTTTGCCGTGTTCCTCGCTGCAGGGTTTCGATTTCCTGCGTGATTCCCCGTGTCGAACCGCGTGGCGCCGGTGGTTCTTGTGTAGACATGGCCTCTGTTGGCACCCTGCCCGGGTTCTCGAACTGCTGCAGCACGTGCATTTCTGTTTTCAGGCAGTGACACATCACTCGGTACAGCTCGTCAGGGTTATGCAGATATTTCTGACGAAATATCTCGGCCGTCTCTGTCAGTTTCATTGCGGAGAGAGATAATTTTGGCGTCTCCATCAGCGATGCCGCTGTAGATTCGAGTTTTTGGATGAGCGATATTACCAAGCTGCCGATGTAGGTTTCAAATTGCGGGTTATTTGACTCGATGTTAGTCCACAATCTTTCTTCGATCCATGCGGCCAGAAAATGGCGAACTTCTATCGGGAAATGGTCGCCGTAGACTGAATTAATCTTTTGGAAAAATTCCAAAGGTAGTTTACGAGTTTTTTCCCACAGAGCCATGGCTGCTTCGTTGACTCAATGCGAATCACACCTGGAAATGATCATTTTTACATTAGGTTATGGCTTTCAGACAGATTTTTTTTTTATTTTCTAGAAAGCGGAAAAATTTATTACGTTGGAAACAATTAAAAATATTGTTGTTTAATTTAAGAGAATTATTATTTCAAGTGAAAAAAATTTATATCTTAGATAGTTTTAAATTAAATAGAATTTTTTTTCAACGCAAACTTTTAGGTTAGGATATTATCACGTGGAAACGTTTTTTTTTTTTTTTCGAACGTAAAAAAATTCTTTTTAACTTGAAATACGCAAAATAAATAAGAAATATGTTTTTTTTTTAATAAAAAATGAACTTCTAATTAGAGATATTCAATGAATTTAAGAGTTTTTTTTGGTTAAATGAATTTTTTTTTTTTTTTACGACTTTAAAAGCTTGGAAATTTTGAAAATATTTTTTTTTTGTATCAGAAAAACGTTTTTACATGTGACGCATTTCAATTAACCTAAAAATTTACTCAAAATTCTGCTTTTTTTTTTTTTAACTTTGAAAACTTGAAAAAATTTGAAAATATATTTTTTATTTCGTAAGAAAATTTATCGAGTGTATTTTCAAAGAAATTTCGATGTATAAAAAAAAAAGTAATTTCTGATTTCTTTCAAATTAAAAGAATTATTTCATTCAGTTCGGTAACACATGGTTGGAATATTACGCGATAATATCCAATTCTATGACGTAAATGTGGTGAAAAACGAAAAACAATTGGAGCATTAAATTTTTTAGAATATTTGATACATACTTGTAACTGTTTAACTTACTTGGAAAAAAATGATAGATTTTACTAGAAATAATGATGCAATTTTACAACTCCGTTTATGAGAATTTTACTAACTTCCAGCAGCAGATTTTTCTTACGCAATCTCACGTGTTTCTTTTACCTGCTCCTGATGCCCCAGACTCAATGACGCCGATGCCGGGACACGATTCCAAGAAAACCGTAAAGTAAAATGGCGTCGAGGTGGGAGCGACATGAGTGAGCCAATGAGAGCCAGGATTCCCTGAGAGCCAATGGAAACGCAGATTTTCGTTGTGCAAACATGGCGGAATATTTAAAATGTCGCCATTATTTTTTTTAACAAAAAATCCAAAAAATATTGAAATTAAGTAAACTAACAATTAAAAATATATTTGAAATATAAAATTATTCCCGCTAGATAAAAAAATGTCTAATAAATATTGTTATAAATATTTTAACATCCACCAAAAACAGAGGTCCACAAGCTGGTGCAAGAGCACTAAATTCCTGCAATGCTATCGTATTATATCTCGATAACCATCAAAGTTACGAAATATTTTCATAGGACTATTTTTATAGACAATTAATCTAGCTACAAAAATGGTTTCTACAAAAATCATTCTAAATCCCTTCGTTTCCAAGATATTTCCAAAAAACAAAAAGACAAATCATTTACCTTTAGTCTCGTCGATACTTTCAATGTATTTATAGCAGACTGATACATCTTCTCGCCAACTATAAGACGTTTACACGGATCGTATATAGCTATAAGCTAGTATGAATGCAAACAAAAATCGATTTGTTATCACAGTCAAGCCTCCCATCGATTATGGAAGGTTTATTTAAGGTACTTTGCCGCCCAGTCTGTCCGCCCGTGAAGACTGCCACTCGCTCGTGGAGTCAAAACACCACCAAACACACTTGGCTGTAGTATTCCTTTATTTGTAGTTTCTAAAAACAAAAAAACTCAAGTTAAAAAAAACAACTAAACGTCATAAATTCCGACTGAAAAACGCGAATTTCTTGTCTTTCCCTGAATTAACGTATGAAAATCAATGTTCTGTTGCTTTATATAACCTCTCAACCATTAATTAACTCATATCTCACTTAATTTCAGTCAAAAATTCATGAACGCAAGAGTTTAACTCGACATTTTCATTTTTCAATTTCAACTTACTGATAACTTGAGTGCCATAAACACTAGGATATGGCATCCTGCCATTTCTGCCAAGATGACACTGTCTTGTTTGTGTTTCTAGGCTCTCACGAACGCCCCAAGCCGAGTCCTTGAGTGCATCTATCTTTTCCGACACAGGTTGTGCCACAATTCCATTGAGAAGAAGTTTTGGCCGAGTTAAATCACCCTCACCACTTCTAAATCCACACCCGAAAACACAAAAACAAACAAAATCATATTTTAATAATAAATAAAAAATTTTTATTACTCAGAAAGTACATTGTCACTGTAAAACCATTGTATGAAATTTGTTACCGATTCAAATTTTATAATTGGAGTAAAAAAAACATCTATCAATTTATTTGTCACATTAGATGAATTTAAATAACCAAAAATATTGAGTGGAGGTTCAAGAATATTTAAAAATTCTTCAGCATTTAGTGAAAATAATTGAAAAATAGAAAGTTGCGGCTTTAAATCTTGTGAAATATTTGAATAATATCCAAAAAAAATTAATATTTGATCAATTTGTTGTTTCATTCCGTTGAGATAACCTATGAATTCAAGATGAAATTCACTCCAACCAAAACCCAAACAACAAATGATATCAATGAGTGCAAATATTAAATAAATTATGACAATGTGCTTGATGATTCGATGGATTTTTTGATACCTGGATGACAGGTTTGTACTCTGGCCAGCGACGTACCGAGCCACGCTGAGGTAATGTTGTTTTGCAGATACACGTCTTCCATTTTTTAGAGTTGCTTGACTCCAATTACGTGATGGTAATTGTTCGGCCCACATTGGTGATATCCAATTTGAATTCATTTGTTTGTTGTTGTCTACAGCATAATCCTCGTTCCAACTCACTCGATTCTCTTTATAAACTGGCATTGGCTTGGAAATAGCATTTTCCGGACTGAATTTATTGCTATTAACACATAAAAACAATTAAAATAACATATTTACCAGCATAAAAAGACCTTTTTAAAGCCTTCGTAATCTCAAAAAACACTTTAACACGCGAATATCGATGAAAAATTGCATATTTTAACGTTTTTTTTTTTTTTTTTTTTCTAGAATAACTGTAACCACAAAAAGTACTTTTACGTCGTACGCTATCTGAATAAATAATTTAAAAAACCATAAAAACACAATATTTCCACCTCGAAAAACATCTTATCTATTAAATGGAAGTAGATTAAATTATTTTAAATAATTGTATAACTGAAAATATGCAATTTTCATCGAAAATACTGACATACCCCTCCGGTTAAATCGTATTTTTTTGAGCTTACCTGAGTGAATGAATGAAATCATCGTCTTCCCAACTTGGCACATGGTCCTGTTTGTGATGTAGAAAGGGTAAAGTAGGTTGTGGTGGCGCGGGAAGTATTTTTTCCCGCGGTTTTACATCGATAATTCCACTATTCAGCTCTTGATTGGCATTGAATGCCTGATTGGCCAGTGGAAAATTTATTTTATTGACCGATAACTCCCTTGAGGGGTTACCTCGAATTTTTCTGCTACTCAGCACCCTTGCGGCATTGTTTACTTGAAAGTAAGGATACCTAAAAAGTGGAAAATTGTCGTTAAACATGATTGAAATGAGGTTGAAGGGTGAAAAAACGTATTACCGAAGCGATTGTGGAGCTGTTGGTCGTTTTATCGGGTTCCACTCGAGCATGTCCTCCATTAGGACAATAGCTTCTTGACTGGCGTTGGGTATCAGGTGTTTTAGCGGTGTTCTAGGCATTGTTGGGAATTTAAAGTTCATTGCTGAAGCCAATTGGTAACCTTCAGGCCAATCGTCCTTTTCCGGTGTGCCCAACACTGCACAAATTTTAAAAATCTCATCGATTTCACTTTTACCCGGAAACAGAGGTCGGAATGTGTATAATTCTGCCATTATACAACCCACTGCCCAAATGTCTATCGGGCTATTGTAGGTGGTTGAGTGAAGAAGCACTTCTGGTGCTCTGTACCTAAAAAATACATTTTTTTGTCGGTAATTGTTGGTTATTATTTGTGTAGTTGAAGTATTTACCATCGTGTAGAGACGTAATCCGTGTAGGGAGGTCGAGAACGAATTTCTCGAGCTAAACCAAAGTCAGCGATTTTCACGAGCTCAGGACCCATGCACAAAAGATTTTCTGGCTTCATGTCTCGATGGAAAAATCCATGTTTATGCATAAATGACAGCCCCTGAAGAACTTGGTACACCATATTTCGAACGGTTGGCTCCGGAAATAATTTATCTCTATAAATAAAAATTATATTTCAAATGAATTTAATTTGTTTTTTTTTCATAAAATAATTAATTTTAAGACATTAGAGGATCTGAAAATTGTGTCATTAGTATTAAAAGAGCTACAATAACTGTTAAAATATATAAATGAATAGAAAAAAAAAAATTTTTTAAGAAGGGTATTTCTTGGAAATTTTGTGTTTTTTGTAATTTTTTGCCGATAACTCGATAACTACAAAATATAACGAAAAATCTTATTAAAGTAAAATTATTCAGAGTTTAATTATCTACAAAAAATGTAAAATAAACTTTTCTGTATCTCTTTTTATTTGTAAGATATCATTGTTTTTTTAATTTTTTGAATTTTTCAAAATATCTCGAAAACCCGTTAAAATATCGAAAAATATTATTCTACATTTTTTATAGAAAATTATATTTCCAAACATTTATCTCTTATAAAATTTTTCGATATTTTGCATAGTTATCAAGTTATCATCAAAAAACCTTTGAAAAATGCTGGAAAACATTTTGTTTTATCCTAAAAAAAAAAAAACGTTTTAAAATTTTAAACACACCCCTTCAGCATTCAATTACATGAAAAAAAAACCCTTAGAACCATGACCTACCTATCTTTCATCAGTTGATATAAATTCTCCTTCATGTATTCAAAGACAAAGTACAATACATCATTCTCACGTATGACCTCTTTTAGCTTGACCACATTAGCATGACTCAATTTCTTCAGTGACTGCAAAAAAACAAGCAAATCTCAACCCGATTTCTTATCATATAGAAACATCACAATCTACCTTAACTTCACGCAAATTCATCGCCTCTTCCCAAGAGTAATATTTCCGTTTCATCCTCTTGATGGCCACTTTTTCCCCAGTGTCAACCCTCTGTCCAAGCACAACAGACCCAAAAGTGCCGTCACCCAACTGATTTAGCGTTATATACCGATTCATCTTCATGGATGCGTTGACGATGCAAGTAAGAACAAGCCGCACACTGTTATATGTCTATGGGCACACTGGGTAACAAAGTCTTCTCCTGAAGAAGCATGCGTCCTGAGTGCTTCTCATGTCAATCTAAAAAAACATAATAAAACGTTACAATGAGGTCTGTATGTTACTACGTGTCTTATCAATGCCAGTCAAGTGACCAACAAGACTCTCAAGATCTACTTTCTATAGGATTACAAATTTTCTATGAATTATTCACAAAAAATCCAGCTATATTCCACTCGGCTATAGACTGCGCGCCACTGTAAAGTCTAGTTTGTCAATAATTCGTAAAATATCGTCGCACACAACTTGATTATTTTGTATACCAAGCACAGTTCAACTCATTTAGGTCATTATGCCACAATTTAGGTCGATCGTTAGATGAAAATTCGATTTTTATCCTCTTGCGGTCATCGAACCAAAAACTACAAGGTCACGATAAAAAATTCAAATGTCAATCAAAATCTTCTAGTTTTTTCTTTAACATTCTTTGACATAGTAAAATATAAAAAAAACCCTATGTAATACATTAAAATCTATTGATTAAACAATTTCCGTAGTTACAAAGAGTTTTTTTTTGGAGGTTAGGAATTTTTTTTTTAGACGAAAAAAAATTTTAATGTTTCTCACAGCAAGTCTGAAGTAAAACTGACGTATGTGGGCCAAGATTATATGGCTTAGGTGAGTTAATTAGCATTTTCTTATTGTGTTGCATGTCACTAATGTTTCTTTAAGGAATTCAACACGCAAGATTATAGATTTTCACTGAATTTCGCTGAAGACGCTTTTGACAACTGCGCAAATACAAGGTTTTTTTTATTGAAGTTTTTGATTAAAAACACTTGATTTTGACTTTATTTATTATTGAGATTAATTAATAATACTGTGAACTTAATAATTTATCGAGGGTGATAGTAATTTTAAGGGGAAAAAACGTTAAAACTAATGAAATTGGAAATTGTCAACGTGTCAAAATGGCGGATTTGTAGATACAACGTAAAATATACGTACAGCTTCATTAATCAATTTAGAAAATGGTTTTTTTCGGGTTTGTTGTTTGTGCTTGTCAAATTTAACTGTTTACCTATAGCCAAGACCACCCACTCGTGGTATATCCCCATGGATACCGAGTGTTTATACACTCGCCTGAGAAAGAGAGAGAGGTTATAAATATATACATTCGAAATTTTTCGAATGCGGGCACGATCGATCGATAAAAGACCGTTGACCACGCATAAAAATTGTTGGAATAATGTTTGTTTTCATGTAGGAATTATTATTTAAGGTATATTGATTGCCATACTAGTTTATTTGTGCTATTAATCAACAAATTTCTATATAAAACGACATCATGATACTTATTATTAAATATATGATGAGTGTTTAACATTTTTCTTCAATTTAACAATAAACAAAATGAACTACAAAATATTGATTATCATGTGCAAATTTACGGAAGCAGTATTTTATATAATTTAATTTAATTATTTATCTAAATTAAATGAACAAAAAAAAAAAAAACGAAATCCGAGTATTTGATCTATTATCACTTTCAAATATCGCGTAATTAACGCTATAAAAAAGGAAAACTAATAAAAAATATTTTTTCAATGAGTTTCTTTTTTTTTAATGTTTAATAATAAAAAAAAAAAAAGAAATTTGTCTTATGAAGAAATGAAAATTTTGTGATTTTTGTTTTTTTTTTGTTTTGTTTTTTAGTGATAACTCAGTATTTAATTGAGATAATCAAAAATATCATTAGATTAAAATAATTATAAATTTAATAATCTACAAAAAATATAGAATAAAATTTTTCGATATTTCAACTTATTTTTGAGATATTATAAAAATTTAAAATTTCAAAAAAATCAACAATACTTAATATCTTAAAAACTAATAAAAATATTGAAAAAATTTATATTACATTTTTTATTGAAAATTTAATTCTCTATTATTTTACTCTAATGACATTTTTCATTATTTCACTTATTTATCGAGTTATCATTAAAAAACTGAAAAAAAAAACGTAAAATTTTTCAAAAAATTCAATTAAATATTTAAATATACTTATTTCTAGCCCTTTTCAAACATTAGCTACGCGATATAATAAAAAAAAAAATTAATTAACTGGTATAAATCTATTGTAAATAATTAATTTCAATTTTTGCGCAATATTAAAATTGTTCTGGCATTATTACAAAGAACGAGATAATTTTTTTTTTTTTTTCTCTTTGTATAGAAATCCTTCACTTATAATAATCACTTGTTATACACTAATCTTTGTAAATATAATAATATATATATATATAACCTCTGAAATATACAAATAAAAGATTTTACCTCAGATTATTTCATTAAAATCATCATCATCATTATCATCATCATCACAATTATTGGCTGAATTGCATCGATGGAAAATCGATTAAACCCTTAATATAACAAATAATTATTCACCATTTCATCATTATAAATTGAAAGAGAAAAAAAAAAAAACAAGAAAATATTTACACGTAGAAATCGATTTTTTCTTATTTTGACTCGATTGTATAGAAAAAATTCACATTAAAATATGAAATTAAAAATAATTTTTCATATTTACAACAACAATATGTGAAAAAAAAAAAAAAAAAAACTTTCAGTCAAATTTAGTCCAATGATTTTGTGATTTTTTCGTCGTTGAAAATGTTGAATTACTACTTGATTCAATATTTTTATTACTTTCAATTGATGTAGCACCATTACTCAAATTAAATTTACTAAAATCAATACCATATTCTTGAAGTAAATCAAAATCTCCAAGATCACTGGAATTTTTATTTGTTTTTTCTGGTAAAAAATATGGATAAAGTGGATTACTCAAACCTTCCTCTTTTTTCTGTGTAATATTAAGAGATTGTGTCATTTGTTTTGAGCATTCAGATGATTTTCCGGATAAAAGTGGATCAAAATCTTCATCACTATTCAGTCGAATTAAATCCGGAACATCTGAAGTTTCCTAAACAATTGAAAAAAAAAAAAAAAAAACAAAAACAAAAATCTCATATTAATTGAGAAAAAATATTGAAAAACAATTATTTAAATCACATGCCAAGACGTAAAAGTAGAGCAAAAATGTGCAGAAAAAAAAACAACGACAATGATTACCTTCACATGTGCAGAGCGTTTCAAATGTTGAGTATTTAAGTTGGGATTTTGCACCAATGTGGGTGTCATAAGATGGAGATTTTGTGGAATTATAGGAAGATGAATTTGTGATGTGTCAAAAGGATCAATTTCTTTTTTAATTAAATTATCAGAGAATGGATTGCTATTGGATTGAATAAAAAATGGATTAGTTGGATTTATAAATTCATGAGTGGTTGAAATAAATTCTTTTGAATCTTTAGATGGTCGAGATATATGTTTTGAAGTGTCCAATAATCCATGCGTGTCTTTTATCGTGTCCTGTATGGCATAGGAATTTTTTTTTAAATGAAAATTTGGTGGATTTTCATTTGTGGGAATGGATGAGGGTGAACCATGACGCAAGCGTCCACTCCATGCAGGTCTCAAGCTGTCTAAACTGCGCACTGGCTTCAACTGAAAGGTTATGCCACATAACTAAACAGAACTATCATTAAATTAAGGCAGGAAAAAAATTTTTCCTCATTTTTACAGGGGTTTGAATAATTTTATAATTTTTTTTTTCTTTGTTTTTTCATGATAACTCGATAACTAAGCAAGATAACGAAAAATATTATAAAACTTAAATAATTGGGAATTTAATTCTCTACAAAAAATGTAGAATAAAATTTTTCGATATTTTTCGTTCTTTTTAAGATATTAAAAAAAATTCTTCGATTTAAAAAAAATCGTAATATCTCGAAAATAAAGCAAAATAAAAAAAAAATGTATTCAACATTTTTTGTAGGAAATTGAATCTCCAATCAATTATCTCTCATGACTTTTTTCATTATTTCATTTATTTATCGAGATATCATCAAAAAACTAAAAGAAAAAAGGAAGAAAAATTTTTTACCACAGAATTTATGCGAATGAATAAAAGCACAATTGACACAAATATAGCCTCTGATTAGACGATTATTTCAATTAATACTTAATTTTCTTTTTAGTTTACATACCGTTCTATCGACTGGTGGAGTATTTGAATTCGGTGGATAGATAACATCCTGCAGTTCGTTCATTAAATCTATTTTTAGTCGTTCGGGAAGTGAGTCAGGTTCCTCGGGAGAACTTGGACTTAATTGGAAGTATTGTTTCCTGCTAATTTTTAAAAATTAACAATTAACTATTAAAATAACACAGAAAAAACCTGATCATTTCTACAGAATTTCCGAAGAAATGGCTCTAAATTCGTCATATAACTTAAAAAAATACCGATTTTTGCCATTAAAATTCAAATTAATCATACCTTGTATCTGGAAAATTACTGTTTCGTGCTAAAAGTTCTTTTCGATAACTCGTAGTAGCCATAAAACCACTTGGGGACTTTGAACCAGATCCAAATATGTTTGATCTTCTGTCGAGCGTCGGCGAACTCGGAGCAGATCGGGGCTGATGAAAGCGCATACTGTTTTCACTGCCTCGTGAACGGCCTGCAATAAAAATTCAATTAATAAATAATTATTAAAAAGATCCTTCTTAGATATCTTCAAGTTTTCACAATTTTTTTTTTATTTTTTTCGCCGATAACTCGGTAAATATGCAAGATAATGAAAAATGTCGTTGATGATAAAAGATTGGTGGTTAAATTATCTACAAAAAATGTTTATTAAATTTTTTTGTATCTCGATTAGTTTTTGAGATATTATGGATTTTTTGATCCATAATATCTCGAAAACAATGATAAATCAATGGTTTAACTGTAGAGCACATTCCTGGTCATTTTATATTGACAAATAAGTAAAATGCATTAAAAAAATACATACCTTTCCACTTTAATCCTTTATAAACTGTTTTCATATCTTTTCCCTTGTCTTTGACCGATTTCACGGCATATTTAACAGCCGGATTGGCCTTATCTTTAACACTGCGAAAAAATGCCGATCCCTCTTTTCGCATTGCGTATGTCCATTCGCGATACTGTTGAATAAATTTACTACTGGATTTATCCGAGTAATTGCAGGCCTCCATTTCAAATTCATCGGAAAACCCAAGACCAGAATTTAACATATGCAGCCTTTCCTCTATAAACTATTTAAAAATATGAAAATTAATCTTTTAAATACTGGAGAAATAAAAACAATTATTGTACCTGTTGAAAAATTTGTAGTTCAAGCATTTTTCGTAAAAATGGTTGCATAGAGTATGGTCGATTTTCCACAAATGCATTCTGATCAAAAGTAATACGTTCACCCTGTTGAAGTGTGAGAGCTTCTCGATAACCAGCGGTTAATTGTACTAGAGCACGTAGAAATGCTCTTGACACTCCGTCACCAAGAAGTGCCGGTCTATTACGCAATGCCTTTCGTAAATTATTCACTACATCTTGTGGCAGAGACTCTAAATCTTGAAAAGGTGATTCAATACTATTGTTATCGGCATCCAGGACAACCACATCGCCCAAATCGTGCTTTTGTACCCGCTAAAAACAAAAAAAACACTCGAATTAAACTGAGAAAATGTAAAAAAAAAAAAATATCACGCATCGAAAACCAAAAGATATTTTGATAAGGATGCGAGTTACGTCAATTTTGCTGAGGATCTTTTTTATAGCTGATAAAATTCTCTACAAAAAAGGTATCTTGATAAAATTTCTCATCATCAGTAGTTTAGAAGTTATTATCATTTAAAACAGCAAATTTTTCCCATTCACACTTTTGGCTTTATAGACGTTATACATGAATTAAAAAATGATTATACCTGAAGAATCGGTGCTGGTACACCGATTAAAAACGGCATAGGTGCCAATAGATAGTCCATTAGAGCTAGAGGTAACACCGGGATGTATATATGCTGCCAAATCATCGGATAAATCAAGGCATTGCACGCTTGCACGCAAGCACTCAGCCTTGACAGTCGTTTCGAGGTGAAAATAATGCGTCTCTCGTACAGCATTGACGCGAAGATAATCATCATATTGTGCGAGTCCACTGCACTGTAATACTCCGTTAAATTCCGATTTTCCGGAATACTCGGGAGTTGAAATTGTCGCGGACTTTGGCAGACAAACGTGATGCTCGGGTCGGGCAAAGAAATCGTGACCGATGCTCCAGGCATCGGGACATTGCTCGCATACACATCACCAATGAATTTCCAGAGGTCTCCGCTGCGACTGCTCGCAGTCAACGTTGCAATGTGATTCAAAAGCTTGTAGAACATTTCGTGCCAAGGCAGTGAGCTTAAAACCACCAAGGCAGTCTCGGTTTTCGGGTCGTGACGGCAAAATCCAAAGGTCCATTTGGAATCGATGCTTGTCAGGACAAATGAAAAATGTTGCACCATATTGTTATCAAATTCACACGGATACGTGAACTTTGGAACGGATTTTAGAAGCTCTTGGTCGCTGAATGTCTCCGGATATTGCTGGAGAATCCATGCTGGTTTTTCAGCTGCTGGAGCTGCCACTTCGCAAAAACACTCGAACAAGTGTTTTACATTTTCCCTGAAAAATCATGTTTATGGTTAAAAGACTGAAAAAGATTTTTTTATGTTTCAAGTTTAGTCAGGAATTGAGGTTATGAATGTTTTTAAGAAGATTCAAAAAGATTAAATGATTTGAAAGTACTTTTAGGTGGTAGTTTAGTTGAATGATGAAATAATGTGTGGGATTTTGATGAATTTAAGGGTAAGAGAAAGTCACATTTGACCATATGATTTGCCAACACTTACCTCAGTCTGGACCCCATTATTTTAGGTTGAGTTTTCTCGCATATTCCGGTTTATTTGTCATTGTATTATCACATGACAAATTGAGTAAATATTGGATTTACAAAAAAATACACTCTGATTGATCAATTGGCTTATCATTTGACAACATTTTGTGCCCAATGCCCATGGACTATTGGATTTTTTTTAGATATGTGGTACGGTGGTACTATCAATCCCTCAAGATGGCAGTCACATCGCGTACAAGATGGCCGCGCACAGCCAATGAGATTTTTTGGCGGAAATATTTGAAAATATGAGGAAAAAAAATGTAAAAGAAGAATTTATTGTATTTATTGTATCTTTTAGCTAGGAATATATGTTGCATAAGTTAAATTCCAGCACAATCATCAATTAACATCTTTTTAGCAATTTTTAAAATTATTTTTATACATTTATTGCAGCGATATAATGCCAAAAGGGTAAATTTTTAAAAGAGCATAAAACTTAGTATTTATGATTTTTCAAAATATCTCGATAACAATGAAAAAAATCATAAAAATTTATTCTACATTTTTTATAAAAAATTTAATTTCCTATCATTTTGCTAGAGTAACATTTTTTATTATTTCCCTTATTTACCTGAATTATTGCAATTAAAAAAAATATTTTCCACCCTTTTGACTTTAGTCACGCTACATATTTAATAAAGTAATACATCACGTTCATTTCAACCCTTACACTCGATTTTTTTAATTAAAATACGCTTAAAAACATCCATAAACAAAAAAAAACAAACCTTAGAAAGTATAAAAATATTTAAAAAGACGTTTTTTTTTATATAAAAAAAAAGTGACTAGACATCGGAAAAACCTTAAATAAACATAAATAACAAATAAAAACAAACTGAAAAAGTACTCTAATGTTGTGCGATGGCATTACTAATGGTCGTAATATTCGCCAACACTTTGGGAATAGCTGTTGTTGAGTTAAATGTCCCAAAATCCGCGAAATCTGTTCCATTACTCACCAAGACTGTCGTTAAAAGTGCAGTAACCGCTGTGGCAGTGGTTTTAACACTTGTTTTAACTGTGGGCAGGGTTGAACTAACTACTCCAGTTCCTAAAACACCAGCAGCCGTGAAATTGCCCATAGTTTTTCCAACTTTATGACAAATATCTTTGGTCGTAACGGCCGGACCGAGCAGAGCATCGAGCATATATGCGACTAGTGAGCCTAGAGTCAATCCAGTCGTGTAAGAGAGGGTCATAATATTGCCCGCGAGTTCGCGGTGCTCCTCTGGGACCTTGCTGGGCGCCTGGATCATCGGGACACTGCCGACAATTCCGTTTGTCAGGCCTAACAGCCACGAAAACAGCAAGGGATAACCTTCGCCGGCGAGAATCGGAGCTCGGCGCGGAATTGCGCACAGAAGGAACAGCGGGATGAGGACAATCCTTGCTAGGGAGAAGTACAGGAGCTGTGTCCGAGTCCATTCGTAGGGAATGGACGCCAAAATCTTGCCCAAAAGGTCCGCACCATTGAATGCAGCCATGAGAATCACCGGCATCCAGGAATCAAACTTGCAGGAAATGATTTCCGACACAATTCCCGGGTAGAGGTTGAGAGTAACGAAGTAAGCCATCCCAATGCTTATCATATATGGGAAAATAAGTTTTCCTACTTCCATTCTGGCCACAATTCCACCTAAAACAAAAAAATAATAAAATTTTTTTTGTATAAGTAAAATGTTTATTTTTTTTTTATTTTTTGGGGATAACTCATAAAAAGATAATAAAAAATATTCTAAATGAATGTAAGAGAATTATATTTCCGATAAAAAAGTGTAAAATAAATTTTTTTTTCTTGTATTTTTCTCAGTTTTTTAAGATATTGCTGTTTTTTTTTTTTGAAAATTTTTTGATTTTTTTTTTATATCTCAAAAACGAGTTGAAAAATGAAAAAAACTTATTCTACATTTTTTATGAGGAATAAAATTTCCAATCGTTTTACTCTTATGATATTTTTTGTTATCTCACATAGTTACTGAGTTATCAGTAAAAAATAAAAAAAAATAGATATCTTTCAAAATGTGATGAAAATGAAGAAAAAAAAAGTTTTTTTTCTTCATTAAACGTCATAAAGAGGATTTTTGAGACATTTAATACAAAAAAAAAAAATTTTTTTTTTGTGAAATTTTTGAAGGGATTTCTTCGAAGTTTTTGTGATTTTTTTGGTTTTTTACTGATAACTCGATAAATAAGCACGATAACGAAAAATATCACTCAACCTAAATGATTAAGGGTATAATTATCTACAAAAAATGTCAATCAAATTTTTTTGTATTTCTCGTAGTTTATGAGATATAATCGATTTTTAAAAATTTTAATTTTTCAAAATATCTCAAAAACAACTCGAAATATTAAAAAAACATACTCTACATTTTTTATCAGAAATAAAATTTCCAATCATTTTACTCTTATAACATTTTTCGTTATCTCGTACAGTTACCGAGTTATCAGTAAAAAACAAAAAAAATACCAAATCTATAAGGGGTAAACCTTTCAAAATTTGACAAAAAAAAAAAAAATTTTTTTTCTTTCATCAAACGTCAAAAAAACTTACTTAAAATATTTTTCAACATTTTTTTCTATAAAAATTCTTTTTTTTTTTTAATTTTACAAAAATTATTATTTCTTCCTCAACCTATGAATTTCGTAGTTTTTTTTTTTTTTAAATAACTCGATAACAACGCAAAATATCAAAAAATATTATTCGACATAAAAAATTAAGCATTAAATTTCCTACAAAAAACGTTGAATAAATTTTTAAATCTCTCATAGTCCCGGGAGAAAAGTGGAAAAAGTGAAATACCAACGTTTAATCTTAGACCAGGGCTTGTTGCCACGTCTACCGTAGGTTCCACGCATAACAACAATGTCCTCGACCTTGTACGTGGGTCCAGCACTGGCGGGAGGGTTGCCAGAAGGTGCATTAGGCTCATAGACAGGGTTGCTGAAGGAGAAAGCGTTCAAATCCGTGGTGGATTCCGGTCCAAGGGGGCTCGTCTGCAATTTCAAGATTCCGTATTGTCCTTTGGTCGTGTCGGCCGCCTGATCGAGTGGATCTGTGACATCAAAGTCCTCGGTGGGCTCCAAGGTGATTTTATTTCGCTCTTGGCAGAGGTTCACGTAAAATCGGGCGAATTCTGTCTTCTTAACCTGCCTGAAGACCATTGAGCAGAAGGTAATGGTCACTATTGACAGGGCAAAGAACATGGACGTGTTTCCACGCTCGTCCTCGATCATGGATTTGGTTATTATCCGGTTTATTGACACCCAAAAGCTCGCTGCACTCTCTCCGGCCATGACTGCCTGGGTATAACGGCTCGGAAGCATCGAGGTGTATCCGTAAAAGCTAGATTGTTGAACTGAAATTATAATTAGGGGGTTAAAATTGAATTTAAGCCGGTATTCTTGATGGAAAGACTTACCAGTACATCCAACTGCTACTACAGCTACTGCTATTAGATTTATAAAGTAGGAATTGGCTACTCCAAAGATTTCCCACCATACTTCGGTTACAACAACAAAATTAAGAGTAACGAATGACACGAAGTAGCCTGAAAACAAAGATTTAATTTTTTTTTCAATCAAAATATATTGGAAACTAGTAAAGATGGGAATTTTTATCAAGAGACCTTTTTTATAGAAAATTTTATTAGCTACAAAAAAGGTTCTTACAAAAATTTTCATAACTTGCATCCTTATCAAGATATTGAAAAATACAGTACCGCGTGTTTACAGAAGAGTAAATGAGAAAAAAATAATCTTGCTGTTTTAAAAATCAAAATATCTTTTAAACTACTGAAGATAGAAGGATATTTCAAGAGACCTTTTTTGTAGAGAATTTAATCAACTACAAAAAAGGTCCTTAACAAAATTTATGTAACTCGCATCCTCATCCTTAAAAAATTCATTTTTGCTTTCTCAATTTTTTAAATGTATTACAAAAATTGTTTGAATCGTTTGAGGATTAAAGTAGCTTTTTAAATAATTTTCTTCTTGCCTTACCAAAAGCAATCCTCGAGTTGAAGGTCACTGTCTCAACTAAAATGTTGTTTGCACACACTGCCAAGAAGGCAAACGATATGTACACGATTGACATGTCAAAAACGACCATTGTGCCTGGGTATCGAGCTTGAAAGTAATCGACAGCAATGATAAAGCTATAACAATACAAAAAACCGTTAGAAAAGTGCCTTAAAAATACTATCCAGTTACCTACCTATTGTATGGAAGCAAAAAACCCACGCCGGCGAGCACCAACGCCAAGTACACAAAGTTAAAACGATCAACTGGAGGCCTGACATGATTTAATTCATTCGACAATTTAAATTCATTCATCCCCCGAGCTTTGCCAAGTTGCACGTAACCTCGACTGAGGTTTTCATCCATTTTGACTTGATAATATTGTTGATACAAGATGTACGCGATGACGATGAACCTGGTCAGACACTTGAATTTTCACTTTCACAGCATTTTTCACACTCTACCTCTTCCTATACCTTAAATTAATTTTTTTGAATGATCTTTAATGATAATTATTCAACAAAAATGCTTATGGAAGGCCTGTCTTTTGTTTTATGGGGGTTTTTCTGCCCCGCTGTTGGCGCAGGCTTGGAAAATAGCGCCATTGATTTTCGCATGCGCAAAACGACCGCCGCCATGTTGTCTCTCTCTTTCTCTCTTTGTCGCCCTGCGCGCGTTTGCATCTAAAAACCCAATTTTCCAACCTTTTTTACAGAAAAAATGACAATATATATAAATAAAATAATTATATACATGTGAAATTTATCAATAAAATTATTGAATTATAAATGGGAACGGTTATTTTGATTTTATCAACAAAAAAAGTTCCTGGGCGACAGTTTGAGTGTCGCCATGTTTGAATGCGATGACGTTGATCACGCGCAAGCGCATTTTTTCATTATATTTATGAATCAGCTGATCTCAATATCCAACTGATACGGTTTCCAAAAGGTTCCAGGATATTCTATTGACACATTATAATTCATTTGAGGTGTTAATAAAGACGAAAATGTCGTTAAATACGGCTCACGCCAACAATGGCGTCCTTCTACACGCTGGCGAGTGGTAAGTTTTCATTTTTATAATCAAAAATATGTGGAATTGTATGATAAACGATTGAGAGTAGGTACCGCCTATATTTTTGCAACGCAGTTGTACAATGAGGACTCTTGACCTTGCGTCAAATTGAGTAATTTCATTCATTTTAATGACAATTTCAAAGTTGGAATTTTCATCAACGTCAAATCCTTCACATAATTGACTTTGGTTAAGGTTTAAATTCAATGTATTTATTATGGTTAATTGATTTTTCAGCATTTTAATTTTTTGTGACAATGTCACGATGGAATTTCATGGCCAGGAACAATCGGAATTCCAGGGTACAAAACGTGGACGAATCTATTTGACAACACATCGAATGATTTTCAATGCCAAGGAGCAGAAGGAAAAAATGCAATCGTTCAGCTTTCCATTCATCACTCTGAGTGAAGTGGAGCTTGAACAGCCGATATTTGGGGCTAATTACATCAAAGGAAAGTGCCGAGCACAGCCTAATGGTAATTGGATTGGCGAGTGTAAATTCAAGTTGCATTTCAAGAGCGGTGGAGCCATTGAATTCGGTCAGGCAATGCTGAGAGCAGCTACAATGGGTTTGTTATTGATTTTACAGTGGAAAATAGGTTTTTTTATTGTATGTTTATTGAGATTTTGGGTTTTTTAGCTCAACGCAATGGTCCGGGGTATGACGCACCACCGCCGTATCAGCCACCAACTACCGATTGGTATGCAGCTCCTCCACCGGCTTATCAGGCTGCTCCTCAAGGTTACTATGGCTGGATGCCTCCGACCAATGTATTTCCTGATGTTCCACCAGGTTTGTTATTTCTAAATGATTTATTTATTGAATTTTATTCTATAAATCATTGGAGGGATATTTTTCTGTGAATTTTTTAAAATTTTCAAAATATCTCAAAGACAAAGCGAAATAGGCAAAAATTTTATTTAACATTTTTTGTAGAGAATTTAATTATCTATTTCTTATGTTATATAATATTTTTTGTTATTTTGATTATTTACCGAGTTATCGATAAAAAAGTGAATAAAAAAAAAAAAGGGAAGTGATTAATATTTTTCTGTTTTTAGCAAATTCTGTGTACATGACGGACTTGCCTCCACCGTATCCTGGCATCAATTCACCCTATGTAAGCGGTGGAAATCCTCAGCATGGTGCTTGGGGTGCACCACCACAGCAAAATGGTGCTCCAGCCTGGGCAAATCCTAATTATAATGGTCAAGCTAATGCACAGACAGGTGCGTATGCAGCCTATCAAGCTCCAAATTACAATAATTATCCACCGGTAAATTACAATAATCAATATCCACAAAATCCACCACCATATACACCCTATTCTCAAGCGGGATCGTACCCACAAGGGCCTTATCAACCACATTACTAAACTAAAAACTCTAAAAACTCTAAAAAAAAAAAAACAAACATAAATAATCTAAAAACAAGTATAAATACTTGAAATACACGTTAAATACTTACAAATGTATGAAAACAACGAAAAAAAAACCAAGTCTTGTTGCAATTAATAGCTTTATAATTCCAAAAAATTACGATAAATGTCATTTTCATAGACTATAACGTATTATAATTATTTTTTCTTCAATATATTAAAACAAATCAGTGGTAAAAAACAGTTGTTTTTCATTTTTACCCGTCAAGCAATCATGTAGATTCATTTTTTTTTTTTTTTTAAATTTCTGATGTTTTCTTTTTTTTTATCTTTTTAAAAACTAGACGTTATATATCCTGTTTGAGGATATTTTTGGGTGTATTTTTTGGCATAATGTAAGAATAATAAATTCTTGCGTAAAAGGAAATATTGCATAATATATCTTTTGGAGACTGGCTTTCACTCAGCTCAATTATTATCTCATGTTTGAGTCATAGTTTAACTTGCCGTGGTGGATGTTACATGTTAAAAAAATTTTTTCCGTATTAAAAAATAGTTTATTCAAGTGGAAAAATTTTTTAATTAATTGTGCAACGAATTTATAAAGAGAAAAAACGTAAAAATTCGATGTGAAATTGTTGTAATATCATCATTAAACACTATGTTTGCTGCAATCGGATGAAAGTTTGTCCTTAGTCGTGTTAAAAAAAATTTAGTGTATATATATGTAGTCACTGTGAACGACAACTTGATTTTGTGGCCTTGAGACAATAAATTTACAATAATGCCACACAATAAGTGCAATGTTATCAAAGTGAATGCTTGTATGTAATTTTCCGACTTTTATTGATTGAAAAAAAATTGTTTTTGGTTGTAATAATGTTTTTTTTTCGATTTTTTTTCTTAGATGCCAAAGCCGCTGAAGCTGCACAGAGTGCATATTACGATCCAAATCGACCGCAGTGCGCATACGTTCCACCCCCTGCCTATTATGTGAGTATTTTTATGTACAAATCGATCGATATTATCAGATAAATGTTAGTTTTTAATTTATATTTTATTTTTTTACCTTTGTAGGAAAGTCCACCAAGTTTCCAACAAGCAACTGAAAAAAAGGATCAGTGAGATTTTGATTGAAGAAAAAAAATACTAGAGATAATTCTATACTGATTAATCGATGCCAATTGTTGAATTTTTTAAGCCTTTTTCTCATTGCAAAACTCACGAAATTTTTAAATAATTAAAATAAGCATTTTTTTTTAGTAATTAATGATTTAACATTCCTGAAATTCAAAAGAAATTTGTGATTTTTTTCTTGATAAATTCATGTGAAATGTTAGCTAAACTGATTTGATAAATGTAAATTACTTAAGTCAAGGTTTTGTGTACACAAATGTTCTTTTTTTTTTGGTGAAATTAAGAGCGAATTTGAATTTTTCATGAGTTTTATTTATCATGGAATAGTTTAGCAATTGAATATTCGCATGTAATCGCAAATAAATCACGCTACACTGCAGATATTTGTTTATTAAATTTATTTAACAGTTTTAATTGTATATTTGAAGTTGGAAAAATTCGTTTTTTCTAACCGTACTCGGAAGAAATTGTTAAGCTAAAGGTTTTTTTCGTTGAATCATTTTCCACTTGAGTTGCATGGTACCAAATTCGAGTGTCGAGTAGTATTATGTCTCCGGTGTCGGCGGAAAAATTAAAAGTAGAACAAATTTTGTCGCACTCTGGGGTAGGAGCGACATACCAGGTTTTCTTCCCTATTAACTGACCTTGCCACATCAAACGAGAGATATAATCCAGCTAAAAATTGTAATTAAGGTTATATAATATTTATTATAAAGTAACTGGGATAAATTTTAGAATGTTTGATTGAGATGCAAAAAAAAAAATGTTTTGTTTAGCAGAAATTTTCTGAGGGCGCTACACACAGCCGTTTTAGTGATGTTTTTTATTAGTTTTTTGATGATATCTCGGTAAATAAATGAAATAATGAGAAATATCATAAGAGATAAATGATTGGCAATTTAATTTTCTACAAAAAATGTTAAATACATTTTTTTTATATTTTGCTTTGTTTTCGAGATATTATGATTTTTTTGAAATTAAAAATTTTTCTAATATCTTAAAAAGGACGAAAAATATCGAAAAATTTTATTCTATATTTTTTGTAGAGAATTAAATTCCCAATTATTTAAGTTCTATAATATTTTTCATTATCTTGCTTAGTTATCGAGTTATCACGAAAAAATTGAAAAATCATGAAATCTGCAAGGAGGATCTCTTTGAAAATTTGATGAAAAATTAAAAAAATTTTTTTTTCATCATCAAACGTCATTCATCAAAAATATTAAATAAAATTTTTTTTTCTATCTCTCTTAGTTTTTGAGAAATTTAAAATTTTTTGAAAATTCATATTTTTAAAAATATCTCAAAAACAAATTAAAATATCAAAAAAATGTATTCTATATTTTTTATAGTAAATTAAATTCTCTATCATTTTACTCTTATAAAATTTTTTATTATCTCCTTTATTTACCGAGTTATCGAAATAAAATCTACTTAACTTACATGCATTATTGCCCCTTCATCATATCCCATGAAGATATAATTAGTATTAGAAATCTCAGCATCCTCCGGAAATACTTTTGGAACTTCATAGTACCCCTTCATGGCCTCTAGTACTTCACTATGACAATTTTTCCAGCCCACATACCACGAATCCTCTTTTCCCGGATTGATCGCTCGACTATCCGGCATATTGAGGACTTCTTTGAGCGTTGAAAAATTACTTTTGAACGGTAGAAACTGACATTCCTCTTCAATTGACTCATAGGCACCGTCAATTTTCTCATAAATTTCTCGGAAGAACTGAAGATTAAATATTTCCCGTGCTTTCCACGATGCAGTTGCATTTTTCAGTACAATTGGCCTCGACGAATAAGCATAAGGTTCAAATTCTTCACGAGATAAATTCTCAAGTATTAATGCTTCTTTAATATTACGACAAAAATCGCAATTTGACAGAGGTCGAGTAAATTCCCAAATTAAATAATTATTTGGAATAATACAACGTTTTGCATAAAAATCTAATGAAATACACGGATAAATAATAATACCAATTATTAAAAAAATAATAAATAATTTTTTTAATGATAAATAATTATTTTGATTAAATGTTAATTTTTTTAAAATATCAATTTTAGCACCTTTTTTTAAAAATTCATCATTAATATTTGCAAATAATATTGAAATTTTTTTTATCCGATATTTTTTAGTTTTTAACATATCGCACAACTGTACAAATAATTTTATATAGTGTTTTATATCAAGTATTTTGCCTTGGACTACTTGCTGTATACACAACTACTATATTCAACACGTGAACTTTCGTTGAGCGCTCACGCGCGCACCAAGTGGCTCCTCGTACGATGGACCCATGAATGAGGGTGAATGAGTCTTAGTTTCCGTCGTGTAAGATGAGAGAGCAACTAATCACCATTTTAACAAGGGATTTCCGGTTTTTTTTTACGCCTTAGTCCCTTATTTATACATTTAAAAAACTCTTGGATTATATAAAATTACAATTACACGTTTTATTTTTGTATTTTTCATTTGAAAACTTAATATATACCGATTTTTTATGTGTGATATTAATCTTATACAATATTTATACTTTATACAATGGAAAAAAAATTTTTTTTTTAAGAGATTTAATATGATGGATTGTTTATTTACTTAATTTTGGTTGTTTGCACGTTGATTTTTTGGCATTTGAGTATTTTTAAGCTCAAAAAAAATATAAATTGTTGTTTTGACATATAATAATCGTTTTTTTTTTTTTTTTTTTTTGTGTGTGTTTTAATATTTATTTTCGTTGTTAATCTTAAACAAGTATTTTTTATTATTCTATACTTGTTTATATAGTTTTTATATCACAAGGCATTGACTGCAAAAACTTCCTTAGATTCAATTCAAAGCTATTATTGAGTTAATTTAATAATTTTGTATGCAAAAATTTGATTATTTTATTTTCTTTCTCTTTTTAAAATAATGAGAAATTCGAAAAAAAAATTGAAAAATTGAAATTTTGTGCGTTAAAAAAAAATATGGAAAATAAATTAAAAACTAAGTATTTAAAAATTCGTGACTAGCACAGTTTTTAATGACTTGTTTTTCTGCACATGCAATCATCAAACATAATCACATTGAGGAAAAAACTCGATATCTCGAAGGAAAAACAAAGAAATGATAAAAAAAAATGATTTAGGAAGAGAAGATCAAAAGAAACACCATTTACCGAGAATAGTGTCCTTGATGGCATTAACATATTGAGCAGGAACCCAATAAATCCAATAAATTGAAGCATCTGTTGAGCCTAATTTTAATGCCTGAAATTAGAAAAAAAATTTTATATCTATTTTAAATGAATAATTAATAAATAAATAGGTATTTACAATAATGTGATACTCTGGATGATCATAAATCGGTTGATTCATTACACTTTTTATCGAATTCATTGTGATTTTGTCAGTTCTTTCTTTAGTTCCAATCCACAGCTGGTCTTGCTCAAGTTTAAACGTGAGTCTCACCTTACCCCCGGATTTATTGAGCATTCCACAGAGGGGAAATTCGGGCAATGGATCCTACAAACACATGTGTTTTTACTGGAAAACTTTACTATGTGGTAAGAAAAGAAAAACGAACCTTGGCATCGAGAATTCCAGGCATTACGTCTTCAGGTATTCCTTTGTCTAAAATTGTCCTGTGAATTTTTTGTTTAGACCACTGTTCCTTGTCACTGAGTGTACTCTCTTCGTCATGAGTTTCCTGTTTTGTTGGAGCTGCCAATGCCAACACATCATCCAATTTCGATCCGACAATCATGACTTTAGCGCCTGTGAAGAAAAAACTCGTTAATTAATGAAATTAAAGGGTTATTTTCTTAATATTTACCTCGTACAACTCCTAAGCTTCTTAGTGTCTCTTGATCCTTGGCTAAACCCTTGATCATAACCTTCTGCATAACGCATGGTACAGAAATAATTGTTTCTAGATGTTTCTTTAATTCACCAACTGTACCATCCAGTGCAAATGTTATGTCAATCTTTTTTTTATTATAGATAACTTTAAAATCTATAGTTTCTATTGGTTTTTCAGGATTTTCAGATAATATTTTATCCATATTTTTATTAGTATCTTGATTCGGTGAATTACTCGATGATTTTTCATTCATTTTAAGATTTTTAACCTCAAAAAAAAATGAATGGCAGTATTTTTTTTTTTTTTTTAAGATGATTAATTTTTTTCTTTACATCTGAAAAATAATAAAATAATAGATAAATAAATTAAATATTTAATTTATTTAGTAGAATAATAAATTTTATAATTTTCAACACTCATTGCTTGCACTCATTGTTATGATTTAATATTGAAATAGACACTTGATTGTCTCTGTGTGCTGTAGAAATGATTTGAAGATTGAATTCAAGGGGAAAAAAAATGTTGAATATAATTAATAGAGATTAATAAGTGGGCAGTTATATTAATTTAAGTGAGATAATTAAATATGAAAATTGCTCATACATACCAAATTTTATTAGAAAAGGTTTAGATTTGTATGTATGCATGTGTGCATACGTGCAACTTGTCATTCAACCATGGAAAATATATATGAAAAGTGCATGCGTTTTTACCTACTATTTTCTTTTCGTTCGCTGTCGGTCAAAAAGATCTGATATCCAACTAACCTGCCGGAAAAAATTTTTTGAATCTAGCTCTGCAATTCGCCGCCATTTTTTCGCGCTGTAAAATGGCAGCTTCCGGTTATATGTCCGCCATTTTATCTTTTCATGAAAATACCGCTTGCAATTTTTTTACATCGTGCAAAAAAAAAAAAAATATGCGTCGCATATAATTATTGCATGCATCTGACACATTGTGAATTTTCCATCTTTCTGCTTTGTCAAGGTCATGTAAGATTATTAACAAAAAAACGAGTGTTGAAACAATTATACATAATTTCTGTGCTGTTAATATTTAATTAATAAATCCTTAAAAAAATGTCGGATAATGAGGTTAAATTTGAAAATTTACCTTGGGAAGTGATTGAAAATATTTTGACAGATAAAAATTTAAATACTCAAGATATATTAAACTTTGGATTAACATGCAAATATTTATATAAAGCAACATTTTCTAGTAATAAATTATGGCGACGAAAATTTTTTCAAAGGTTAGTCACAAATTTTTTCCTTTTTTCACAAAATTACTTGTTAATTTTTTATATTTTCATTTTTTTAGATGGCCAAATTTTATTAAATTAATCTACGAAGAAAATGAGAAAAATGATAAAAAAATTGTCAATTGGATGAAAGAATATTCTGTAAGCATTCAAAGCTATCATGATTTAATTCCAAATTTAATTCTACTCTCGCAAAATCATTACCGAAAGCAAGAACTCTCTATATCAACACTAAAAACCTTTGATCCTCTATTCCGAGTGGAATTGGGAGCACATCCGATGGCCTATCATTTCCTGGTTCATCAACTCCTGTCAATAATCCACGATCCAACGTTGTAAGTATTTTTTCTCACCTCTAAAAAAATTAATTTGCAGTTTAAAAGTAAGTTTTCTCGCCATTTTAGTGAGGCTAACCTGACTCTGAAGCACTATGCACGCCGAGTGGTTCGATACTTGCGTCAAAGGTACCTGGCAGACGAGTGGAAGGTGTTTACAAGCCTTCCAGCGAGGCAGCAGACTCTGGAGCGCGGTGCAGTCTTTGTATCGCAGTGGAGTCAACCAACCGAAGTAGTATTACATCAGGATGTGTCAAAAATGCTCGATAGCATTGCCGAATGCACGCGAGAAAATTTGCAACAAAAATATCCAAATCACCCGATATTTTCCGTATCTGCAGTCACGTTAAAGCTCTGGAAACTCGAAAATATCGATGAAAATCAGTACGAAAAAACGGAAACACGTCAAATAATGACTGCACTCTGCGAAGTCATGTTTGACATCATGAAATTCCATGGAAATAGTGAAATGTATTATTCATCTGTAAATTCATTCATTGATCAGGTAAACCAAAACGTAAAATCCTCAATTTCAAGCAGAAAAACCTCAATTTTACTTAAATTTTCAGGTTATAATTCACAGACGTGGCATTCCAATCACTCTGGCAATTGTATTCGAGAGTGTAGCTCGAAGATTAGGCCTTCGTTGCGAGCCAGTGAGTTTTCCAGCTCACTTTTTACTGCGTTGGAAAGAAAAATAGTGAGTTAACTCCTCAAAAATCATTATTTAGTCTCTAATTAACGTTTTTTTTTTTCCTTATAGTAATACGCCCGAGGGACAGGAAGCAGAGAGTTTTTACATAGATGTATTCAACGGTGGTCAGTTTTTGACGAAAAACAGCTGTCCAAGAATTGCGAGTGTCTCCAAGTGTCCTATCGAGCAGTACAATCGCTATCAGGGAGCAACAGCCGTCGAAGTAGGCTATAAAATATTTGTTTTTAGTATTTCAAATTGATTTATTGTTAATATTACAATTTTTTTAAGGTTATTCAACGTATGGCAAATAATTTAGAGGTCGCTGCGCGACAGAGAACGCAATTAAATGGCCGTGCAGCTCGTTTGCGATCAGCGTTGGAGCTTATTTATTTAGTTCGAGCTTGGGATGCTAATACAGTTCTTCATTTGGCACGTTTTTATATGCTTCATCAAATTGATCCATCGGATTTGATTGAAGAATTGCTGAAAATGCAACAGGTTACTTGTTAATTTGTTTTTAAAATTCGAAAAAACTTGTATTATTTTAATTATAATGTGTTTTTAGAGCGCTGATATAGTATTGAGAGGTCAAGCCAGTCAAATTTTACATGTTCTTGAAGATTATACCAAGTGTATCAAGGAATTACCTCAGGTATTGCGTAATTTGCTTGGTAATAGTGGTTTAAAATTGATAAATGGTGAAAAAAAAAAATGTTATTTTGACCTTTTAGGAAGTTTTAAATCCAAAAAAACGCACGGCTGAAGTGAAATTTGCTGTTGGAATGATTATGAAGGATCCCAGATTGGGATATCATGCAGTTATTACTGGATGGGACTACAAATGTGAAGCATCAACCGAGTGGATGGATGAATCGAGAATTGATGAATTACCCAGTGGCAGTAATCAGCCATTTTATAATTTATTTGTTGATGGAGGATCTTCGCGATATGCTGCACAAGGTAATGTATGTTTGAATTTATGTTTGTGGGGAGATTTGTAATTTTATTGTTTGATTAGAATCCATCAGAATGGCGGAACAGCCGTGTTGGATTGATCATGATGAAATTGGTCGATATTTCTCGCAATTTTGTGGCACACACTATCTGCCAAATGATTGGAAAGAAATGGAATATCCTTATGATGCCCAAATTCGTGATCAACTACTTGCTCAAGCTTTTTAAAATATATTTTTTTTTTGTCGATAAAGTAGAATTTTCAAGATAATCATTGAGTTTACGCTGCTGTACAAATATAATATTTTTAAACGTATAATAAATATATAATTTAAGGATTATCTCAGCTTGTTAAGGCTTTAAAATCTTTTTTTTATTTTTTTTATTTTTGAAGGAAAATTTTTTAATAATGTAGAACTTTGAGTAGAACTTTGAGTTTTTTTTTTTTTTTTGCGAATAACCCGGTAACCGAGCGAGATAATGAAAAATGTTATAAAAGTAAAATGATAAGAAATTTAATTCTCTACAAAAAATGTAGAATAAATTTTTGCTGTATTTTCCGTTGTTTTTGAGATATTTAAAAAAATATATGAATTTTCAAAAATTGATAATATTTCAAAAAATAAAAAAAATATATAAAGAAAGTTTATTTAACATTTTTTTTTGTAGATAATTGTACCCTCATTTTTTTTAATATCTCAAATATTTACCGAGTTATTGTAAAAAAAAAAAAAAAAATACAAATCACAAATAATATCCGGAAATTAATGCCCTTTTTTGTTAATATTCTTAAGTATTTTTAGCAACGAGTATAAATTGACACTAATACATGATACTTTACTGAAATAAAAACCTAATACTAACAGTATTTTCAATTCTACAGGTCACAAATCCGTGAAAAAAAAAAATTAAGAGCACCAAAGTGGAAGAAAAACACGAATTTTTAAGTATGTCTGCCTCGCAGATTATCACACATTGGATATTTAAGATATCTTCTTAAAAATATCTACGAAAACAGTCAAACAGTCTAGACCTCCTGTGGTTTTCTGGTGCACGCAACCTTGAAATTCTAAACATCCAAAATAACCTAAAATTGCCTAAAAGTAAGTTTTTCTAATGCATAACAATATTTCAAAAGTATCATAAAAACATAATTTAAAATATTATATTTACCAAAATGACCTTCACATATATATTTACCGATTTCTCAAAAAAAAAAAAAAAAAAAAACACTTAATTCCTATGTAATAAAAAAGTAAATTATTCAAATTTTTTTTTTTGTTTTCAGATCTACACGGACAGATTATCAACAAAAGCTTTTTATCATCGCTGAGAAATATCGCTATACTACTAAAAATCCTCAGGTAAATCAATATATAATATAAACACATCTTAATCTCTGCACATGAGACAAAGATATGGTTGATGGAGTATGGGCGCGATAAAGGCATATAACGTGAGAAAAAAAGGGGGGGATATAGTAACGGATTAGTTAGGAAATATATAGTCAAGTATTATTCAGTTTCTCCAGAGAGCATGAGAGGCGAGTCTCCTCTGATGCTATATAATAGTAGATGCACGATTTGCTGCAAGACACTTCTTCTGCCTATTATTTGTTCCGTTCTTGCCCGTTCACTCGACATCACCTTGTCCTCTCTCTCTCCGCGAGCACCATATATACCTGTATGTGTGCGATCTCTGTTTATTTCGCCGTATTCCTCGCGCGCACAACTCCCTGCACACCTCGACCAACTCCTCCACGCATTATTCATCTCTCGTTCATCGGTTTCTCTCGCACATCACCGGCTTTGTCCCTCCAGAAAGAGAGAGCGCACGGCGGCGGCCATCTTGCATACCTGAGCCTCCGCATTGCTCGTTCCTCGAGGGCAAAAGGTAGAATATCTCGGCAGGTTGTTGTATACGCTTCAAGAGGGGGCACATAATCCAACACAGTCTCAGAACCTCTCAATATAGAAACAAAGAACCAACACACGAGTAAGCAGAGAGAGAGTTAGAGCCCTGTATGCAGCAGAGCAAGATGCTAAAAGCTTGAAGAATGCTCTTTCCTCTCTCTTTCTTCTATCCTCTCAGAAGCAGCAACCTACTTGGTCCTGCAGCAGGACAGGCCGCTGCTTCAGTCGTGTCTTGGGTCACTCCACGAAAATATGTGGCTCGTCGCGCCATCATCACTTTCGCAAACATTCCATCAACTAGATTTTTTTTTCATTCAATTTTATCAAAAGTAAAACTGTTTTTATATCACCGTGAATTTTCTCCTCCGAAAACCATTGGATAATTGTTTTTTTTTTCTTAATGCAGTGTGTTTACAAGTGATTTTCAAGTGCAAGTGGCCATTTTGTGAATATCTAATCGCAAAAAGTGTGAATTCTTTGAATATCTTTGTGTTAGAACTTAGTGTCGGTTTTTTTTTTCAACGGTTCATCAACACAAGATGTCATTTCATGGCTTGAGAACGACAGCAGAGTGAGAGACATTACTGTATATACAACGGGGAAAAAAAATCAGGATGAAAGTACGGCTGACAATGACGAAAAAGTGTGAAAGGTAAAAGCGAGCTGGGACCATTGAAATGAAGGATTATCAAGCAATGTGGCTGACAATCCTGGTGATTTTGGAGCTTGTTTCATCAGCAAAAAGTCTCCATGGAACGACATCAGTGCGATTTATGTCAAGAAGATCGCCAATGTTACCTCAGGATGTTGGTGCAAGTGCGGGTCCAGCGATGCAGAGCAGAGCTGTGGATAAAAGAGTGCAGTTGAGTGTTAAGGAGGGAGAGGCAGAGGGTACACTCGTCGGCACGATCCCTGTGCAGCCTGGCTTTACATACCGGTTCAATGAACCTCCTCAGGAGTTCAATCTAGACTCGGAGACAGGCCAGATTCGAACACTCAAGATATTAGATCGTGAGGCGCTATCAAGCGACAAATTCGACCTGGTAGTTCTCTCCAGCCAGCCAACGCATCCGATTGAGGTGCGAATCCACGTTCTAGACGTCAATGACAATGATCCGACCTTTCCAGAGCCGGCAATTGCCGTACAATTCTCGGAATCTGCTGTGGCAGGAACAAAATTACTCTTGGATGCGGCAACTGACCGTGACACTGCTGAAAACGGTGTTGTCGATGACTATTTGATTGTTGACGGGAATTCCGGTGGTAAATTTCGGCTTGATGTCACACGTAATCCATCGGGTGAGAGCTCATATCTGCATTTAGAAACAACCGGTAAGCTTGATCGAGAAATAGTTGAATTTTACTCACTGAATATTTGTGCGCGTGATCGTGGTAAACCACCACGCGTTGGTTACCTCCTGGTCAACGTCACGGTTCTCGATGTCAACGACAACCCACCGATTTTCCAACAGAGTGACTATCTCGTTGCGCTGAATGAGAGTGTACCCGTGGGAACTCGAGTGTTAACGGTTAAAGCAACCGATAAGGACAGCGATGACAACTCGGAACTAACCTATTACTTGTCTGACACAGAGGAAAATTTTATAATACACCCAAAAACCGGGGTTATAACTACTGCAACACCACTCAATTGTCCACAACAGAGTTGTATGAGTGCTAAACCCGGTGGCAGTTGTCCTAAATCATGTGTTATCACAGTTTTTGCACGTGATCACGGATCACCACGACAAGATGGCCGCACTTATGTCACGGTAAATCTACTTGATGCCAATGATCACGATCCGGAAATTAAATTTAATTATTTTCCACCAACTGTTGGCTTTGCAACGGTCGATGAAAATGCAGCAAAAGACTCACTAGTCGCTGCTGTAGCTGTTGTCGATAATGACGAAGGTCTCAACGGTGAAACAACAGTTGAAATAACGGCTGGAAATGCATTGGGACATTTTCGCCTTGACAATACACAAAGTTTTGATATTGTTCGAGTTAATGGACGTTTAGATCGCGAGGAAATATCAAAATATAACCTAACAATTGTGGCAACTGACAAGGGTAATCCACCGAGATCTGCCACAGCATATTTAGTCATCCATGTAAACGATGTAAATGATCATGATCCGGTTTTTAAACAAAGTGAGTATTCAGCTGTTTTATCCGAACTTTCACCTGTTGGAAGCTTTATCGCAAGTATTTCCGCCACCGACGCTGACTCTGGACTCAACGCCAAGATCTATTATGACTTTGATTCAGGCAATGAGCAATCCTGGTTCACTATTGACTCTAATACCGGCTTGGTAACGACAATTGCGAGGTTAGATCGTGAAATTAAGGGCAGTGTCGAGTTGAAAGTGACTGCAAGAGATGGAGGACCAAATCCACGCTATGCCTCGACCTTTTTACGTGTCACAGTCCTCGATGAGAACGACGAGGCGCCGAAATTCAGTCAGAACCTCTTGCAAGTCACTCTGTCAGAGACAACCCCGCCTCAGAGCCTCGTGGCGACTCTTATCGCCATTGACAACGATCAGGGAACCAATGGATCTGTGGCATACAGCCTGCATCCAAGCACACTGCGAGAATACCCGAAAACCTTCGTCATCGACGCTCTCACTGGCCAACTAACCACGAAAATCGCTTTGGACCGTGAAACTATCGATGAATACGAGATTTTCGTGGTGGCAAGAGACCAAGGAACTCCTGCCCAGTCATCTACCGCAACAATTCACCTGTTAATCGACGACATCAACGACAATCCACCGGTTTTCTATCCCCGACGGTACCTCATGCCCATTCCGGAGTCTACGGCGCCCGGAACTCCCATCGGCCGGGTAACAGCAAGCGATGCAGACGCCGGGGAAAATGCTCGCATCAAATACACCCTCGCTTCGGGCTCTGAGGGACTTTTTACCGTTAATGAACACACTGGAGAGATTATTCTACAAGGCTCACTGCGTCTAGCTCCAAAACGACTGTACGAACTGACGATTTCCGCTCGAGACACTGGAGATAATGAAGCTCTGCGCAATGCTGTGGTTGAAGTGATGCGTGAGGAAGATCTTGAGCATCTTGACTTTGATATTTACACCGGTTATGAATTTAAAATCCTCGAGGACGATCAAAAATGTGCGGAAAATTCGGCTAACTTTGAGAGAGAAGTTGGCACAGTTTCTGTCAGTCAATTTACCGCATCAAAAATTGTCTACTCGATTATTGTCGGTGATTCCAATGGAAATTTCAAGATTAACGAGCGCACAGGTGTTATCAGTACTGCGCGCTGTTTAGACCGTGAACAACAGGCTTATTATAGCCTGAAAATTTCTGCAAGAGCTGGAATAGCTCGTGGATTAACATTCGCAAATATTACGGTGCTTGATGTCAATGATAATGCGCCAAAGTTTGCTAAAGGTGAGAAAATCGATGAGATATATCTGGCAGAAAATGCTGCAGTTGGTCAAGAGGTTTATTTAGCTCGTGCACGTGATCGTGACGTTGGAGCCAATGCACGGGTTACTTATATGCTAACAAATAATCCAATGGATCAATTTAAAGTTGCAGAACACTCGGGAATAATTTATTTAGACAAACCAATCACTGTTTGTCCGGGAACTGTCTTTGATTTGGAGATAACTGCCTTGGACACGGGTTTACAACGACTTTCAGCACAATTATCCCTGCGTGTGACAATTCAGGATGTTAATGATCATACACCAGTGTTTAAATTGGCGAATTATGAGACTTCTCTGGTAGAATCAACCCCAGTGAATGAAAGATTTTTTATTCTTCGTGCTTCAGACGTAGATTTAGGCGCCAACAGTCGAATTGAGTATAAAATCAACGATGGAAATGAGGACGATCGATTTGGAATTTTTCCCGATGGTCAACTCTATGTTAAACACATTCTTGACCGTGAATCCAAGGATTACTACGCCCTAGAAGTCACAGCAACTGATCAAGGCACGCCTCAACGAAGTTCAATCGTTCCTCTCGTGATTCACATTATTGATGTGAACGATAATGCGCCGGAATTTACAAATTCCTCGTTTACCTTTCATCTGCGTGAGAATGAGCCTGCTGATACATTTGTTGGGAAACTTTTGGCAAGTGATCGCGATGTTGGTCGCAATGCAGATCTCACATTTTCCCTGCCAGTGACACAGCAGGATTTTATTGTCGATCCACGAAATGGATTTATCAAGTCACTTCACACCTATGACCGAGAACTTCTCGTTGAAAACACCGGCAGTAATTACATCAATCTCGAGGCCACAGTTTTTGACAATGGCATCAACCGCCTGCGTGATAAAGTCAAGGTTGCAATCTACATTACCGACGTTAACGACAATGCGCCCGAGTTTCAACGACTTCCTTATCGCGTTGAAATTAACGAAGGAGCCACAATTGGCACGCAATTATTGCGTGTTTACACGAGTGACACAGACCAAGGATTAAATGGTGATGTTTTCTACACGCTTGAGGGTGGCAATCATCAGGGAAAATTCACAATTGACGAGGCGACAGGTCAGATAACCTTAAACGGCGCGTTGGATCGAGAAACTCGTGATAAATATTCACTAACAGTCGTTGCCCACGATGCAGGCTTGGAAATTCGTTTATCCTCGAGTGCCACAGTGACAATTGACGTTCTCGATGAGAATGACAATGCTCCAAGGTTCGTAAACAACATTGCACAAATTTCTGTAATAGAAAACACCCCGATAAACACGGAATTGATAAAATTCAAGGCTACAGACAGTGACCTGGAGGCAAATAGTGAGTTAACTTTCGCAATTTCCGGCGGCAATCGTCGAGATGCCTTCTATATAAACCCACTGACGGGTGTTTTGTACCTGAAGAAGCCTCTGGACTACGAGGACTTGGATAGTTACAGTTTAAACATCAGTTGCAGCGACGCTGGACATCCCAAGATGAGTACAGTCACGACACTGCGTGTGGACGTTCTCGATGCCAACGACAACCCTCCAGCCTTTCCAAACACTGCGATAGTGCGTCAGATACGTGAGGGAATTAGTGTGAGAACTCCCGTGCACTCTGTCACAGCAGAAGACCCGGATTCCGGCCTCAATGGAGCAGTGACTTACTCGATTGCTCATCAAGATCCGGACGATCAGCACCGACATTTCGGGATTAATCCTGTGACTGGGGTGATTCACACGCTTTTGCCGATTGATCGAGAACAGGTGGACACGTTTAAACTCGTGGTTGTCGCTACGGATTGCGCTCAGCCGGCTTCTCTGCGCCTGTCAGCTGAAAAATTGGTTATTGTCATCGTGGAAGATCTCAACGATAATGCTCCCGTGTTTGTGAGCATGTCTGCGGTTTTACTGCCGGGAAAATCAGTTCTAAGCAGCCATTTGGGGCAGGAAATAGCTGTGGCAAGGCTGTTGGCACGCGATTTGGATTCTAGTACCAATGGATTGGTCACTTATGAACTGATGAGGCCCGTCCCGAATTTGGACATGTTTCGGCTTGATCGCGGCACTGGTGTGCTCAATATGCGCCTGCCCAAGGCTGGCAAAAGTCTAGAGGCTGCCTCGAGGTATCAGATTGGAGTTAGGGCCACTGATGAGGCTGTGCAGGCTGAGAGAAAGACCTCCGAGGCCTATTTGACCCTTATTGTGCCCGGAGACGATGAGGAGCGACCGCAGTGGGATCACAGTGCACCTGTGGAAGGTTCAGTGTACGAAAATGAACCTGCTGGGACTAGTGTTTTGAAGGTTAGTGCGCGAGCTAGGGATTCGAGGGTGAAAGTCGAGTATTATGTGACTAATGTGACTTCTGGACGTAGTGGTGCGCAGATTGATAAGTTGTTTGATGTTGATACGAAGAGTGGATTGCTGCAAACTTCGTGCTCGCTCAATAGAGAGACTGGGGTGGATTGGTACGAGGTGGAGATTTATGCTATTGTTGTTGGAGGCGAACGACCCAGCACTAATTCAATCAAGGTAAATTTTTTTTTGTTTTTTAAAGGGATCTTTTGAATGTTGGAGAGTTTTTTTTTTAGTTTTTTGATAATAACTCGGTAAATAAGGGAGATAGGAGAAAATTTTATAAGAGTTAAATGATGGGAAATTTAATTTTCTATAAAAAATGTAGGATAATTTTTTTTGATATTTTAAATAGTTTTTGAGATATTTTGAAAAATATGAATTGATATATCGAATTTTAAAAGAAATATGATCTTGCAAAATGAAAAAAATTGAAACTTTTTAAAAAAAATGTTAAAAATATTTTTAAACAATGAGTTTCTTTGATGTTGGATGATAAAAAAAAAATTTCATTTTTTTGTTAAATTTTTAAAGAGGTACACCCCTTGTAGATTTCATGATTTTTCGATTTTTTACAGATAACTCAATAACTAAAGGACATAATGAAAAATTTTATAGAACTTAAATAATAAAAAATTTTAGTTTCCAACAAAAAATGTAGAATAAAATTTTTCAATATTTTCCATTATTTTCAAGATATTTCAAAAAATAAGATTTTTCAAAAAATCAAAATATCTCAAAAACTATTAAAGATACAAAAAAACTTTATTTCACATTTTTCATAGAAAATTTAACTACCATTCATTAAGATTCTATAACATTTTTCAATATCTCAATTATTTATCAAGTTATCGTTAAAAAACAAAAAAAAATCTCAAAAACCCTTCGATATCCAGCTATAGCTTAGAAAAAATTTCTTCTTTTTTTCATTTTAAATCCTCTAATCAAATATGAAATATGAATACGCTAAATTTAAGTGCATTATTTAAAAATAACAATTAAAAAAAAAACTCCCCGCGTAAAAACAAAGATTAACTAAAGAAAACTTTCAAAGAGCGGGATTACAGGTAAAAGAATAAAAATAATATTGACCATTTAGTCTCGTCATTATTATTTTAAAGGAAGAAGCAATGGAACTTGGGCTATTTCGTGATGCTCTTCGCATCTTTTCGGTCGCATACCTCGTAAGGCGCGTTCTCCATGAGGCTGACAGTCGTATCCAAAAGTTTTATCTAATCTTAACGTCAAATTTTTCATCTTTACCTGTCTCAACATTGGAATTTACTCAATTTATTATTTTTTTTTAATTCGAAAAATTCGTAATTTTTCAAATTAAAAATTAAATAAAATACCCTAAAGTTGTTTTTACTACTAAAATATCGAGTAACTTGACTTTTTTCAATTTGTGATGATTTTTTTTTTCATGTTCACGTGGTGTTTTCACGTTATAATGTGGATTTTTCTGTGTTTTCACTTGAAAAATTCGTGATAGACGCTTAGTAGTGGTAGATTGCGATGGAATTATAAAAAAAAAAACCGAATGAAAAGGGAGTATGGTGGTCGTAAAAAGAAATGAAAAAGGATCCACCGAAAAGATATGCCAGGGAACAATCAGGCATCGAGAAACGGTATGCTGTCCTGGAATTCCATTGGTTTTGTGGCAACGAAGAAAGAGAGAAACGATGAGAAGTCTTCGGTCGATTTCAATGGACAAAATACCCATACATATATGTGCCTACTACTGGTCACCCTGCTGCGTTTCATGCTCCTTATTTCTATACACTCAAAAATAATATTGGGCCGATGCCGACGACGACGAGCGCGCGCGTTTCTCTCATCTTTTTGATTGACTCGTATTTTTTTTCACATCATTTTAAAAATATTTTACTAGACGGTTAATTGGAATTCATTGGCAAAATATCGTCAGGGGGTTTTTATACATTTTTACTCAACGTATAGGTATATATAAAATTGGACGGTGTAATTTAGGAGGAAGAAAAACACGCGGGTTGGAGTTTTTTTTTTGAACAACTGCTAGATATATGTATTTGTGAACGTTTTAATTAATAGTTAGTATAGTTATTGTTTAGTGGAATAAGAGAAAAATATTTAGAAATTTTATTTGTATGTTATTTTGGTTTTTTTTTTTGGGGTGGAATTCTAAAAAGAAAATTTGTTTGTTTGTTTTTTTTTTTTTTTGTGATTTTTGGTAGTTTTTTGATGATAACTCGATAAATAAGGCAGATAGGAGAAAATTTTATTAGAATTAAATGATTGAGGATTAAATTTTCTAGAAAAAATGTAGAATACATTTTTTTTATATTTTGCTTTATTTTTGAGATATCGTGCAATCTTGAAAAATTCGATTTTTTTTTTATGGATATGAGAGAATTTCATGAAGTATGTCCTTAATAATGGTTCATCTCTGAAAAAACCAGAGTATAATGCCTTGGGCAAAAGTCTGAAATGAAAGAAAATCGTACATTACATCAAGATATGGCCAATATACCTCATGCTTTGCTCGATATTGCAATATTATTATAATACAAATAATCATCGTGACGCTAGGAGCCATTTTGACGACAAGATTTTGATGATGAGGCCTCAAAATCTTCTTTTTTTTCCCTCTTTGATCGTCAAAGAGACGCCCAAGGGCCAGCTGCGCGCGCGGTGTCTCGAATCTTAAATTTCGAAATTTTCTTTTTCTTTATTTTATTACTTGCCTCCTATACCTGCGCGCCATCCATTGGCAAAATTTACGGCCACATGTGTATATATATACACAAACATGTGTAAAAATTCCTAACGATCGTTTCATCAAATCTAAAAAAAAAAAAAACACCATGAAAACGATAATTTTCAGTATTTTTATGATTTTTCTGTTTGTTTTTTTGCAATAACTCGATAACTAAGCGAGATAATGAAAAATATTATATAACTTAATTAATAGAGAATTTAATTTCCTTTAAAAAATGTAAAATACATTTTTTTCATATTTATCATTATTTTTGAGATATTTTGAAAAAAAAAAAAAAAATTTTTTTCAAAAATTGATTATATTATGAAAATGATAAGAGATATGAAAAAATTTATTTCAAGTTATTTTTAGATAATTTAATTCTTAATAATTTGTCTCTAATGATTTTTTTCATTATTTTGTTTATTTATCGAGTTATCGTTAAAAAACTAAAAAAAAAAAAATTAACAAATGAAATTTTTTTTCAGTTTTTTCATGATAATTCGGTTATTAAATGAGATAATAAAAAATATTATTCTAGTAATATTTTTTAGGGCTATTCAATGTTATAATTCGCACGGTGGTCTAATTATTCAGTGCAATGAAGATGAAAAAAAAAAAAAATTATAAGCAAAAGGGCCGGAAAGAGAGAGAGTCTTAAAAAGTTAAAAAGACTCACACGCGATAAAGCCCTCGGATAACTTATTAATAGCGTTTCGCTTTACTGGTTCGTAAAACGCGCTGAGTACGACAGAGTTTCGCCGTTGGCAAGAGAAACCATATATGAGAGACGAGAGGAAAGACCAGCCTGGCATTCGTCTCCTGAGGGATGAAAAAAAAATATATAAAGGAAGAATAAGAGCACAAATGCATGCGGGCACTTTAGGACGAGATTCAAAAGAAGAATGATGAAGAAACCTGTGGAAAATATGAATTTTATACTATTTTTTTAAATTCAGTAAAAGTTTAGTCAAAAATATACCAATATAAATAGTGTATATGAGCTAAAAAAATCTGAAAATCATTATTTAGTATTTTAAAACACTTGATTGAGGTGAAAAAAACTTTTTTTAATCATTTTTCAATGGATTAAGTTGAATTTTTTGGTTTTTTTTTTTTTTTTTTCAGTTTTTTCGCGATAACTCGATTAATAAGTGAGATAGTGAAAAATGTTATATAAGATAATTAATAGAAAATTGAATTTCCTAAAAAAAATGTAGAATGAATTTTTTTAATATTTTACGTTATTTTTGAGATATTTTGAAAAATAACAATTTTTTTAAAAATTAATTATATCATAAAAATGATAAAAGATATAAAAAAATTTATTGGAAGATATTTATAGATTATTTAATTCCCTAAAAAAAAAAATATATAGAATAACTTTTTTTTTTTTATATTTCGTCTTATTTTTGAAATATTTAAAAAATGTAAATTTTCAAAAATCACTAATATCTCGAAAACAAATGAAAATATTAAAAAATTTTATTCCACATTTTTTATAGAAAATTGAGTTCCCCATTTTTTTACTCTTATAACATTTTTCATTATTTTGTTTATTTACCGAGTTATCAACAAAAAATCAAAGAAAAAAATCCGAAAAATTGCCCATTTTCCATAAAAAAAAATCTTTACACATGTAATCATTTGAAAAAGTGAGGTTTTTATCGTAGTTGGGCATCAATGGGTTATAGGCTGACAGGACTAAACGGGAAATCAAGAGTCAGAGACATCAAACAGAAATGGGAGGTACCGGGGCGTGGATTTCATCCCTGGCAACAAACCAGATTTTTTTTTTTATTAATATATAATACTTCAAATTAATTTTGAGTGATTATTACATCAGCCAAATGCTTTATTACATATTTTAATCATCAAATATTACATGAAAATAATTTTTTTTGTACTTAAAAATTATTTTTATCTTTTTAACTACGGATTTTTGTGTTTTTTATTTATTAATTAATTGAATTTTATCGTTTAAAGATATTATGATAATTTTATCAAAGATTTTTTGGGATGTTTTTGAGGTTTTTCGTGCTTGAATGAGGTTTAGTTACTTTTGAATTGCAGGAAAAAATTTTATTTAGCATAGGTATATGATGAAAAAAAGTGATTTTAAAAATTCCCAACAGTGGGATGATGAATTTGGCACGTCTGGACAACGCCTGAATTTTTCATGACACCCTATATATGTCTGCATATGAAGTAAGATGAAAGAAGAAAGAAGAAACAGGACAGGAGTGGCTGAACAGAACGCTGGCAGTCACTCAATGAATTATTGGCCATAATAGCAGTGGTAACGAAGCCGAGCATGTCTGCTGCCCTCTCCTGTGCTTCCTTTTTTTTAGTCTGTCGTTGGCCAAACTACATCCAACGCGACCTGAAACCATGAAGAAGAATGCAAATTTACTGATCATCTACGGCGTAGTGTCAAATCAAACGAGTGATTGAAATCTATTGCCGATTATTTCACTCCACTTTCTTATCATCATCCGCCTTATTGCTCAAAATCTTTTTTTTTTTATCATTTAAATTATTATCTGAATATTGAGGAATTATTTTAGAAATATTTTATGTGGGTTTTAAAATGTGAAAAAAGTTTTTTTTATAAATATCTTGAAAATTATTAATGATAAATGTTTTTATCAAGAGACCTTTTTTTTTTTTTAAAGAATTTTATTAACTATTAAAAAGGTTCTTAACAATATTTTTTTTAATCACGTTGTTTATCAAGATTATTAGTATAAAAATTATATATCTAATGAGCGTTTGTAGAAAATTTTGATATTTGAAATTGGAATATCTTGGAAACTATTAGAGATAGAAATTTTTTTCTAAAGACCTTTTTTATAGGAAATTTAACTAGCTACAAAAAAGGTTTTTATAAAAAGTTGGATAACTCGCTTAGTTATTGAGATATTTGCAAGTAAAATGTTTCAACTTTTTGACGATGACGTGATATCTTGTGTTATCAAACTTTTTCTAGTAGTACAAGTTTTTTTGAGTGTGTTTTTCGCAGTTTTTTCACGATAACTCGATATAATTAAACAAAATAATGAAAAATGTCATAAAAGCTAAATGATAGTTATAAATAATCTACAAAAAATCTACAAATAAATTTTTTCGATTTTTTCGATTTTGATTTTTCAAAATATCTCAGAAATTATACAAAATATCAAAAAAATTTATTTTATATTTTTTGTAGGGAATAAAATTTTCTATAATTTAATTCTTATAATATTTTTCATTATTTTCTCTATTTACCGTGTTATCGGTAAAAAAAAACAAAAAAAATTGGCATTTCCAAGGTATATACCCTTTAAAAATTTTATTTTCTCAATTAATCATCAAAAAAATCATTGTTTAAATTAGTTGAATTAACAAAAAATGATTTTAACTGATAAAACGTAATTTAAACTACTTAAAAAACATAAAAATTGCAGGAAGAAATAGAAAAATATATTTTTTTCCAAGTTTAAATATTTTATTTATAATTAAAATATTTCAAAATATCGAAATAATTTAACATATATTTAAATTTTATTAATATAATTCGATTTTCCGGTGGTATTTGAGTATATTGTATCGTCAATGCGAGAGACACAGGAAGAAATATCTTTTGAGATGCAAAGTCAAGGTTAAATATGTATATATGATGGTTGGGAATAATTTAAAAATATATTTCTACTAGAAAAGTCAAAGCAAGCTCCTAAAAACATTTATCAGAGTGCTTATACATACAAAACAGAGATATTATCGATTCGGACAAACTGTCAGATTCATTTGCCACCAAGCGAGATAAGAGACCATGGGAACAGTGGTATAAGACGATTGGAAAGTAAGCGTGACAAGTCGGAACGGGATCAATTAATCGTACAGTTAACGATCTGACGGGAGCTATAGAGAGCCCACCCGGGTGACTCAAAGTCGCGGTCAAAAGACAATAAACTGGAAAAAACTGAGTATAATCGCGGATGTAACGAGAGGACTCTCACGCGGCCGTTATGAATGTCAAGCAGAGGGAGTGAAAGACAAGATGGCGCGATCAAACGCGAGGGAACGGCGGAAAGCGCGGGTCAAGTTGACGCAGCAGGAGTTTTGTTCGCTGGGTCATGACGATGATGTTCAAATAGAAGCTGAATATATCATATCCCATTCTTTGAGCCATTTTTTCTCATGTCAAGTAGAAATAATTCACTTTTTTATACCTTAAATCCGGTATTATATATTCATTTTATCTCTAATTCTACCTCATTTGACAAATTGAACGAAAAAAACCTCTAAAAATTTTTTTATTTTTATGAATATCTTAAAAAATATTAGAAATACGAAATTTTTACATTATATCATTTTTATAGATCTTTATTTTGTCTATAAAAAAGGTCTAATAAAAAATTTTGATAACTCTAACGGTTTTCGACATATTTTGAAAAAGAAAAAATTCTTAAATGAATTCAATTGCAAAATAATTTTTTTCTATTTAAGTAAATATCTTAAAAAGTATTAGAAATACGAAATTTTTACATTAAATCTTTTTTATAGATCTTTATTTTCTCTACAAAAAAGGTCTAATAAAATTTTTTGATAAACCTCACAGTTTCAAAGATATTTGAAAAAAAAAAAACAAAATTTTCAAACTGACTCAACGACAAAAAAAAAAAAGTTAAATAATTTTTTTACGATGAAAAATTACTTAAATTGACTATGTATATTAATTTCATGTATTTAAATTACGTTAAATAAAAAGAGGTTAAATTTGATTATAGGTTCGAGTAATGGTGCTGGATAAAAATGACGTAGCACCGTCGTGGGGTCCTGGACCATGGACTTTTCGAGTATCCGAGGAAGCACCAGTGAACACTTCCATCACAGCATTGAAAGCCTACGATCCCGACACTATTGGCGTCCTGCAGTACAGTCTTGTATTAAATTCCAAGAGTCAGTTTGATTGTGCTGATGGGAATTGTACCTCCAGCGACGGGGACGTCAGTGAGGTGAAGCAAAAATTCAAAATAGATCCTGATACTGGACAACTGAGGCTCGTGGAATCGCTTGACAGGGAGACTAAGGATAAATACATGCTTACAGTGCGAGCAGATGATGGACAGCAACACACGGACATCGATCTGACTATTGAGGTGAGCATGATGGCCGTTTTTTCGGCTACATGGTCAAGTGTGGTCGTACATCATCAGCATAGATCTTCGATCTACCTTCGGCGGTGCTATACAAGTTGTATACTCATTGTTAGAGACCTTTTCGAGTTATTTTTCATAGGCGTTAGCATGTATAAAAAGAGTTTGCATATATTTCGATAGGAAAAAAAAATTTTTCTCAAGTTTTTTGGCTGATTTAGTTGGATATAGACCCCACCAATTTACATCTCTTCACATTTTTCAATATCTCACTTTCCACCCGACTTATCACTCAAAAACCAACTTGGAAAATCCGAAAAATCACAAAATTCCCTCTTAATTCGTTAATAAAACAAAAAAAAAAAAATACTCAAATAACAATTTTTCTTTTTCAGGTGACCGACACAAATGACAATGCTCCAGTATTCCAATCAATGGCCTACTCATTCGACGTGCCGGAAAATATTCCGCGTGCCAATCGAATTGGTCAAGTTGTGGCGACTGACGCCGACGCCAAGGGTCCAAACAGTCAATTAAGCTACGTTCTAATATCCGACTGGGCAAATGATGTTTTTTCGCTCAATCCAAACACCGGAGTGTTCACACTAACCGCCAGTCTCGATTATGAACAGGTAAAACAACAAAAATCGTTTTTTTTTTTTGCACTAAAAACACTAGAATCTACAGGATAGCACCTATACCGATGTAAATTGTCATTCGTGTGCTGTCATGTGGATTTAATCGATGCTTCAGTGTGGATATAGCATGAGCATGGCAACGAACTAAAAGTCGAGTGATTAAAAAATTTTTATCTACAGCATTCAATAAGTTTTGCCCTCTCGCAGTCATCGAACTTGTCCTTGCGTTCTTCATATTCTTATCCCACCATCTTGCAAGAGTCTCCACCGCCGCTGCTGCTGCCCCCCTCGGGGGCCTCGCGTTCGTTGTATTTTATATTTTGTTACTTCCTTCGTGCCCTCGCACTCTCTGTTGCGACGTGCACGAGCCACGAGTTATATTGCGTCCATGCTGTAAACACCAAGCAAACAGGTTTTATTGTTGCCCGTCTAATGTCCACGACACAGTTATGTCGTGCTCGTTTACGATATTGTAACTGGTGTTCAACCCCAGAATAACTCTACTTTCGATCAAGCGACTGAATTTCAGCAGATAAGTCAGAATTATTGCACATACCTCTTGTGTATATGATTCAGCTAATTAATTATCCGTGTTTCAAGAGTTTTTAGTTAAATTTATGACTTAAAGTTACTATTTGAGTATTTTTTTTTTTATTTTATTGACGATTTTAAAGGAAATTTTGTGATTTTTGAGATTTTTTGGGACTGTTTTTTGCTGATATATCGGTTAGGAAGAGAGATATTGAAAAATGTGAAGAGAAATAAATTGTTAGGGATAAAATTTTAAACAAAAAGTGTAGATATAAATTTTTTTGTATCTCGCGTAGTTTTTGAAATATTAGTAGTTTTTTGAAATTTTTTATTTTTCCAAAATTTAAGTAATGATGTTTTTTTGCATGTACTGTTTGAACTAAGCGGAATTTGGGGATAGTGGTTATTATAAAAGTTAAAGATAGTTAAATTACTTATAAAATGGCCTATGGTTGTTGTAGCTCGAGTAGTTACTGAGATATCGAGTGAAGAGATAAAATGTCTCTTTTCTCACATATCCGCAACTCCAATATCACAAAATTTTTAAAATAACAATAAAAAACCTGAAAAATCGTGTTTACTCTTTAATAAAACAACTTTTTCTCCCTTTATAAACGATAAATCAATGAATTAATTTGCATTTACAGGTGCAACACTATATTCTCGTGGTTCTGGCAACTGACGCCGGCGTTCCAACACTGTCCACCACTGTTACCGTCTACTGCAATGTCATTGACCTGAATGACAACGCTCCGATATTTGAACCAGGACCTCACGGAGCTGAAATTTTCGAGAATGCAACTGTGGGCAGCGGTGTTTTATCAGTTTCTGCTCTGGATTTGGACTCGGGTGACAATGGCCGAGTCGTTTACGACATTGTTAGTGGCAACGATGATAACGATTTCTACATTGCGCCCAACGGAACGATCATTACGCAGAAAATCCTTGATAGGGAGAAGAATCCCATTTACAACCTTGTTATCCGCGCTCAGGACAGTCCGCAAGCACCTGCTAGAGCTCTGTCATCCTCTATCCACATCACAATAGCTCTTTTGGATATAAACGACATTACACCGGATTTTACATCGCCGAACCAGACGTCAATCATGGAAAATGCGCCTTTAAACACTGTCGTCATGGCTCTCAAGGCTTTGGACAAAGATGAGGGACGGAATGGCTATGTCGAGTACTTTTTGGCTGATAACACGCTGCCATTTAATCTCGGCACTGTCGATGGACTTCTGAAAGTTGCTGGACCACTCGATCGAGAGCAGAAACAGAATTATACACTGAAAATCACGGCGAAAGACAAAGGAGAACCGGCCAAATCATCGACGACACTTGTCACTGTGATTATTCTCGATGAAAATGACAATTCGCCGGTTTTTGATCCTCGACAGTACTCGGCAAATGTCGCGGAGAATGCCAGCATTGGTTCGAGTGTTCTACAAGTGTCTGCAAGTGACAGGGATGATGGGGCAAGTGGAAGATTGAGATTTAGCATTGATTTAGGCGATGAAAATCAGGATTTTACGATTAGTGAAGATGGTGGAGTGATTAGAGTGGCGAAAAATTTGAATTTTGAGAGAAAATCGAGTTATAGACTGATTGTTAAGGTTCAGGATTGTGGACTGGAGATTGGACAAATTTCTAGAGAAGATACTGCACAGGTTACTATTAATGTGTTGGATATCAATGATAATGCTCCGGTTTTCTTGGATTCACCGTATTTGGCGTATGTTATGGAGAATACTATGCCGCCTAGTGAAAGCTTCATTATTCAGGTAAAGTAAAAAGGGTTTTTTATTTATTTTTTTCGTGATTTTATAGTTGAAAATAAGTTTTATATTGAATTTTTCTGTTTAAAATCGAAATATCTTTGAAATTAGTAGAGATAAATGTTTTTTGCAGGAAATCTTTTTTGTAGAGAATTTTATAAGCTAAAAAAAAGGTCTTTATAAAAATTTTGATAACTTGTGTCCTTATAAAGATATCAGCAAATATAAAAATATGTGTCTAAAAAACAAAAAAAAAAAAATCGTACACAAAAAATTATCTGTTTTAATTCAAAATATCTTGATAATTATTAGAGTTAAAAAATTTTCTCATGAGACCTTTTTTATAGATAATTTTATTAGCTAAAAAAAAGGTTCTTAGAAAAATTTCTCTATTTCACATCCTTATCAGGATATTAGCAATGTAAATATTTTAAATATTTCCACAATATACTTTTTTGATTTTAAACACATGATATATTGAAAAACAAAATTATAAAAAATCGTTTTTTTTTTGTATATAACGCTTTATAAATTATTTTTTGACTTATTGGGAAATATTTTAGATATTTTAATTTATTTTAAAAATGTGATATAATAAAAAAAAGACAATTCTGAATAGAAATCTATGGATAGTACACTTTTATTACATTGCTATTGCTTCATAGGACAATAAATGTCAATGGGAATACCCGAGTTAACAATATTTCTTTGTGACTAGCTCTGAATATCACGTCTATAAGAGAAAATAATCTAGGGAAAGTTGTGTGTAGGAATAATGGTGTCGTGTAAAGAAAAAAAAATATATATTCATGTGTTTGGTGAATTAATTAGATTCTTAACAGTATAACGCAAATGAAAATTTTTTAGTGATATGTTAATACTCAGTTACAAATTGATAATGATATACACGTGATATAATCGCATGAAAGAGAGAGGCAATTTTTAATACCATATAATTCATATGAAAAACGTATTTGATGAGATTAATTGATTTGATAAATGTTTTCTCGCGCGCAGGTCAAGGCATACGATGCAGATACACCACCCTATAATGACCAAGTGCGCTACTTTCTCAAAGAAGGTGACACGGATCTCTTTCGAATCAACGCCAGCACCGGTGATGTCTTCCTTCTGCGCCCGTTGGACCGTGAAACCGTTGCCGAATACATGCTAACACTCGTTGCAATGGATACAGGTAGAAAAACATTTTTTTTTTAAACAAATTTTTGAAAAATACTGAGAAATCTTGTTTTTATTTTTGTTTTTTGCCGATAACTCGATAAATAAATAAAATAATAAAAAAGTTTATATAACTTAAATTATAGGCAATTAAATTCTCCATAAAAAATATAAAATACATATTTTAAATATCACGTTTTGTTTTTGTGATATTTTGAAAAATACAAATTTTCAAAAATTAATAATATCTCAGAAACTTTGATAGTTACAAAAAAAATGTATTCTATATTTTTTGTAGATAATTTAATCCTCTATAATTTATTTCTCATAACATTTTCCATAATTTTCATTATTTACCGAGTTATTCCAAAAAAAAAAAAAAAAATCAAAAAAATTTTTCAATCAATTCAATCAACTAAGTACGAATAATAGTTGTAATAAAAAATCCACAACTAACGGTACATGACAGCAACATCTGGCTGCCTTATCGACAAGATACAACCATCCAGAAAAAGAAGTAGAATATTTTCACTCAAGTTATTTATCAACCTTCTCTCTCTTTCTCTCCCTCGTTTCTCTGCTTCCTTTTTATTTCTTATCCATCTCCCTACAGCAATTTCATTCGATAATTACGGCGACTTTGATGCTTTCGCAATCGCTCCAAGCACTAACGTAATGGCGGCGAGATCCGTAGTGCGCATAGACGGCTTCAGGGCACGAGACAAGGTGAACATATATGAAAACACAAAAGAAGAAAAAAAAAAAGAACCTGCAAAAGAAAGAGTGGGGAGCAAACAACGTCACTCCCTTCTTTGTATGGTTTTTTGCTTCAGACCCAAGCCCATGACTGCAGTTGTAATTTATTGAACCTTTGTTAATTTGAATATTATGATTTATAGTATTGTTATTAAGACTACAGTCGCCCTCATCGGCGCAGTCACGATTGCCCCTGCCTGGCTATTCCGTCGCGCTAACTTCAAAACCTCTTTTTTTTTGCAATGAAACCCTCTTGTTTAGTGAATTTTATCGCTTAAATTACCTTTAACTACAATATTTTACTCTTTTTCATTATTTTACTGCAATAATACTCACTTTTTCATCATCTAATCCAAAGTTTTTTTGTTTTTCTTATGTTCAGCTACGCATCTTGGTGGTCCGAAGATTAATTGCAGATGAATTTGTCACACTAACATGTGTGCACTGGTGGAAATAATATTTTTAGGCGACTGTATGTGTAGCCAAGGGCTCTCTACAAGGTCCGAGATCCTTCCGACGTCCTTGGACACATACAAGACGTGTGTGTGATTACTTATTCACACTGCAGTCTTTATCCTTTGCGCAAAAAGGGCTGCAGCAGCGTCTTATTCAAATCCAAATATAAATAATCCTGTGTGTGAAGACAAATAGTTGGATATACGTGTTATTCATGAATGTTGTTTTTTTTTTTAAGGATCACCGCCATTGACTGGATCTGGAATGCTCAAGGTCATCGTTCTGGATGTCAATGATCACAATCCTGAGTTCGCGAGGCCGGATTACAAAGCGTCAGTGTTGGAAAACCTTCCCGCTGGTGCTTGGGTTGCTGAACCCACTGCTACTGACAAGGATGAAGGTCTGAACGCAAAGATTAGGTAAAATTATTGAATTTTTTTGTTGATATTTTCGTGTATTAAGGTGGTGTAAAATTTTAATATAAGGAAAAAATAGGTTTTTTTTTTTGGGTGGCAATTTAGAGTATTAGATTATGAGATTTATTTATAGAGTTTTTGAGGTTTTTAAACGAAATTGTGGGCTTTGACAATGATATTTTTTTAACTTTTAGGGAAAAAAATCGATTTTTCGCGAGTTTTTTTTTTTTTTTGATTTTTCAGTTTTTCATCGATAACTCGACAACAAAGCGAGATAACAAAAATTTTTTTAGAAGTAAAATAATAGAGATTTTAATTATCTATAAAAAATATAAAATACATTTTTTTGATATTTTTACTTATTTTTGAGATATTTTGAAAAATGAAAATTTTTAAAAATCCATAATATCTTAAAAACTAATAAAAATACAAAAAAAAATTCATTAAACATTTTTTATAGATAATTTAATTCTGAATCATTTAACAAAAATTATATTTTTCAATATCTCATTTATTTACGGAGTTATCATTAAAAAACAAAAAAAAAAAAAATCAAATTTCAAGAATTTCCATCCTTTTTCCCAAAAAAAAATTTTTTTTTCTTCTTTCTTCATCATATTAAATACTAATACACCTAAAATAAAGAAATTCCACATGATATTACAGTAAAATACAAATGTTCAAATTTTATCCATAAATTGAAAAAATATTTTAACGCTTTTTTTATAAATTAATACCCCCTAACTAATGAGTATTTTCTTGCACCACCTTAGTACATGTGACACCTCTTGATCACCACCACCACACAATTATAATACTCCTATATAAATTTATGACAATCAGATACAGCCTTCTCGGTGAAAAAGCACAACGTTTCTCAGTAAACCCAGATACTGGTCAGGTCACTACCCTAGTACCTCTCGACAGAGAGCAAACACCAGTATATCATCTGACCTTAGTCGCCCAAGACTCAAGTCTAACTGCGCCCCGAGCAACAGCGATAAATCTCACCATCTTTGTCAAGGATTTAAACGACAATGTGCCCAGATTCTCGAGTTCTCGTTACACCGCATACATTCCTGATTCAATAAAACCCGGTAAGTCTACCTACACACCCCAAGCACAACCCGAAACTAATTAAAAACTATTTGCAGGTGATTTTGTCTTCGGTGCAAAAGCGACTGACGATGATGACGGCGAGAATTCGCGAATAATTTACCGCCTGCACGGCGAGGATGCTCATCGCTTTACAATCTCACCTTCCAACGGTGTAATTCGTGCCTTTGATCAGTTCCCAAGTTCAAAAACAACCTACCACCTTGAACTAGAAGCATCAGACTGCGGTATTCACCCTCAAACGGCGAGCGCCGACCTCGTAATTCACCTGTGGGAGCGCCATCTCTTCCCCAGCTTCAAATCCATCATCAAAACACAATTCACCGTCTCCGAGGACATCCCTGAGGGCACAATAATCACAACACTCAGTGCAACAACCCCGAAAATCGGCTCAGCTAAAAATCTAATCTTCGCCATGGCCGGTGGAAACGTCGGCGACGCTCTAAAAATCGATCCCTACTCTGGCGTCGTGTTTGTCGCCTCAGGATTCGATTACGAGACAACACCAACCTACGAAGCGTGGGTAGAAGTTCGAGATTCTGACGATCCACCTCTTAGATCTGTAGTTCAACTTTTAATCAACGTCACAGACGCAAATGACAATCCTCCCGTCATGGAGGCTGTGATCTACAAGGCTTCAGTCATGGAAGAGGAATATCCACCGATTTATGTGACTAAAGTATCAGCCACAGACGTGGATAGTGATGAAAATGGTCAAATAACTTACTATTTAGTTAATGATTTCAATGAGATGTTTATAATCGATGAAAATACTGGAGAAATCAACACAAATGCTAAATTAGATCGCGAAGAAATGGACTCTTATGAGCTTGTAGTGGAAGCACGAGATCAGGGTGAGCCAAGATTATCTGGAACAGCATCAATTTTAATTGATGTACTTGATAAAAATGATAATCCACCGCGTTTCACTCGATTATTCAGTGTTAATGTAACGGAAAACACTGAATTAGGATCATTTGTTATTAAAATAACAAGCAGTGATCAAGATATTGGTGATAATGCCAATGTAACATACTCATTTCGTGAAAATCCAGGTGGAAAATTTTCGATTAATCCTGTGACAGGTAATGTACATGTTGTAGGTTATGTTGATCGTGAGGAAAGAGATGAATATCTTTTAAAAGTCGTTGCTGCTGATGGTGCATGGGGACAAGTAACAACTTTAACAATAACAATTCAAGATCAAAATGATAATGCACCTGAATTTTTTAAAGATTCTTATTATTTTCATTTTCCTGAACTTCAAACACCATTGGCACATGTTGGTCAAGTTGCTGCAACAGATCGTGATAAACAAGGACCAAATTCGGTTATTTCATATAGTTTACTTCATCCCTCGGATTTATTTACCATTGATCCAGCAACTGGTGATTTATTTTGCAAACAAACACTTAAATACAAGCACACACATCGTCCATCATCGCCGGAGAATATTTTTTCATTGACAATTGTCGCTACAGACAATGGAAAACCGCCATTATCATCAAAAACTCTAGTTTATGTGAGTGTTATTGATGCTAACAATAATCCACCGAAATTTGAGCAAGATTCCTACCTGTCACCTGTGCCAGAAGACCTCAATGAAGGCAGTAGAATCATTCAGTTGATCGCAACGGATGAAATTGATTTTGGAATAAACGCCGAGATTGAATACTCGCTTTTAAGCCTCAATAATTCGGATTACTTTCAAGTGGAGCGTAAAAGTGGTTGGATCTACGTGGCAAAAAGTATTAAAAACCTCTTGGTGGGTACAACATTTGTTTTGAACGTTCGAGCGACTGACAAAGGCGTTCCACCGCAGAGTGACGAGGTTAAATTGACACTTGTCATCACCGGTGAGAATATTTACGCTCCAACGTTTGCCGCAGTGTCATATCAAGTTCGTGTGCCTGAAAATGAGCCTGCCAACACGACAATCCTCACTGTGAGCGCTGTTGACGGCGACATTGGACCCAATGGGATGATTCGATACAGCATTTCATCGCAGACCGAGCGAAAAGACTTTGCCGTGCATCCTGTCACGGGTGCAGTGACAATTTTGGAGCCTCTGGACTACGACAGCATCCAAGAGTACCGATTAAACATAACTGCGATGGATTTGGGCTTTGAACCGAAGCAAGCCATTGCAACTATTACCGTAAATGTCTCAGACATCAATGACAACCCACCGACATTCAATCAAAGCCTTTATGAGGTTTATCTGCCGGAAAATGCTCCGATAAATCATTTTGTCTTCAAAGCCATCGCTAATGACATTGATTCACCGAAATATTCGGTAATTCAGTACAAAATAATTGGTGGTACAGGTAAAGAATACTTTTTCATTGAACAAGACACAGGCGTCATAACCTCAAAAATTAGTTTTGACTATGAAGAAACAAATACTTATAGTTTGGATTTAGTTGCAGCTAATCCAGATTCAAATCCACAAATGTTGGGTTTTACAACTGTTTTAGTACATATTTCTGGTGTTAATGAGTATTTTCCGAAATTTATACAACCTGTTTTTCACTTGGATGTGTCGGAAAGTGCGGAAATTGGTACATCAGTTGGTTTGGTACAGGCAACAGATCAAGATGCCGGTGAAGATGGTAAAGTTTATTATTTATTTGTTGGTTCATCGAATGATCGTGGATTTTCCATTGGTTCTGAAACGGGAATTATTGTGATTGCTCGACGATTGGATCGAGAAACTCAAAATCGAGTTGTGCTGACGGTTATGGCGAAAAATCGCGGTGGAATTCGTGGCAATGACACGGATGAAGCACAAGTAGTAATTTCAATTCAAGATGGAAATGATCCACCGGAATTTCTGCAACAACACTACGTGGCAACGGTTTCAGAGGGTGCAGGCCTTGGAACGAGAGTTTTGACAGTTCGAGCGATTGACAAGGATGTTAAGCCGCAAAATAATCAATTTTCGTACTCAATTATTGGTGGAAATGTAGGGCAAGCGTTTAAAATTGATCCGCAATCGGGAGATGTAGAAACTGCAAGGGTTTTGGATCGAGAAAGTATTGCTGTGTATCAGTTGACTGTTGGTGCGATTGATGCTGGATCTCCGCCGCAAACTGGAACTGCCAGTGTGCAAATTGAACTGTTGGATGTTAATGACAATGGACCTAGTTTTGAGCCACCGGAAATTGTGGGTTATGTGTGTGAAAATGAACCCGCGGGCACGAGTATTGTGACTTTGACAGCTGTAGATCCGGATTTACCGCCTAATGGAGCACCTTTTACTTATCGGATTGTTGGAGAACAACATGCTGATGTTGTTATGCTGGATAAACACTCGGGAGTGCTCAGGACAACCCGAAGTTTGGATCGAGAAGTCATGCCACAACTGGATTTATTGGTAAATAAATTTTTATAAATAAAAAAATTTCTTTGAATTTAAAAACATTCCATTTACCTGAATAATTAAATACATTTTTTTCTAATAATTAAATTATATGTATTTACAGATTGAAGTCGAGGATTCAGGAATACCAAAAATGAAGAGCGAACACAAAGTGAAAATAATCGTTTTAGACGAGAACGACAGCCCTTCAACTCCTCGTACAGTGCACGTACTAGTTTATTCATTGAATGAAGACAGCAGCATGAGAAAGATAGCAGATATCCATCCAAACGATCCCGATATCATCAGCAACTATACATGCAAAATACTTGAGGCCTCGAATCCCGGTGTACTCACTGTTCCAATCGCTTGCGATTTACATACCAACAAAATTACCCCCGGTACGTGCTTGAAACTTCATAAATTAGCAGTGAGACAATTTGTGCATGGCAGAATGAGAGAGAAAACGTTTATTTGAATTATTCATATGAAAAAAAAAACGCCTATCATAAAACAAAAAAAAAAATAACCTAAAAAAACTCGACAGATTGGAGGAGAGAGGTTATAAAAATGCCGCGCGTTACATATTATCCATCAATAAGAACATTTACCTAATTTAAACCAACTTATTCATCACTAAAACCTATTATTAATATATTTTTTCAACTCTAGGTGTGGATTATTCCCTCAGTGTTTCGGGAAATGATGGAAAACATCCAAATGTCGTGTCAAAAGTCACCGTGGAATTTATCATGTTCTCCAAAACAACTGTCGAGAGCACTGTAACCGTGCAAATCATCAAAATCACTGCCTCCGAGTTCCTCAGCAAGCACTATCAACCACTTCTGGACATGCTGCAAGAAGCCATTGACATGAATGACCGAATAATCATCTACAGTATCGAGGAAATCAACGAAAATCTCAATATTTACCTCGCAATGTCATCGCCAAAGGGTAAATCCTCATTGAAAACACTCAAAATCAACTGTAAAATTGTTTATTATAAAAAAATTTTGACTTTTAGGTTATAAATCCAAGTACGAATTGACGGAATTCCTGTCGCAGAGGCAGCAAAAAATCCAGGAATTGCTGGGAAGCAATATTTTCATCGATTACACCCCTTGCAAACATGAAAATTGCGAGAATGAAGGCAGCTGTAGTGATCAACTCAATGTTTACAACGACATTCGAATTGCTGACAGTCAAAACTTGATTCTAACCTCACCGCGAGTGAATCACGACATGATTTGCAGCTGTCGCGAGGGTTTTACCGGCAGTAAATGCGAGAGAAGGCAGGATCCATGCTCGCCAAACCCCTGCCAGGAAAACGCTCAGTGTCGTCGTGTGGGCTACGACTTTATCTGTATGTGTTCCTCCAAACGTGAGGGAAAACTCTGCGAATTGGAGCGAGGTGATGCATGCGCGAGTAATCCATGTATCAACGGAGGTTCCTGCCAAGTGCCGCCAGACGGGCTGAGCTTTTTCTGCCTGTGTCGCGCCGGATATCGCGGCAATCACTGCGAGGTAGTAACGGACTCCTGCCGGCCAAATCCGTGCGTCAACGGAGGTCTCTGCGTGTCGAAAAAACCGGGATACCACTGCAGTTGTCCCGAGGGCCGTTACGGCCGCCATTGCGAGCGATCAACCTTTGGCTTTGACGAACTGTCTTACATGGCTTTCCCAGCGCTCGATCCAAGCAGCAACGACATCACAATCGTCTTTGCCACGACAAAACCCGACGCTCTACTTCTCTACAATTACGGCCCACAAACTGGAGGACGCTCTGACTTTATTGTACTCGAATTGACCGACGGGAGAATGTCATTCTCGTACGGCGGTGCCAGAAGTGCCATAACCTCAATCACCGTGCGCTCGAGCAAGCGATTGAACGATGGAAAATGGCGGAAAGTCACGGCGACACGAAATGGAAGAGTTCTGGCACTGAGTATCTCAAATTGCCACGAACATGGCGACGTTTGTGACGATTGCAAGCCCGGCGATGGCTCCTGCTACGCCGACGACATCGGATCAACTGGAGCACTCAATTTCAACAACAATCACCTGCTTCTCGGCGGGTTAGCCTCGGCAGATCCCGTTATCGAGCGCCCTGGACAGGTTCACTCGGACGATTTAGTCGGTTGCATCCATTCCGTGTCGATAAACGGGCGTGCACTGAATTTATCCAATCCCCTGTCATCTCGAGGCATCAAAAACACATGTCCAAGGTCTGACAGTGGCTTGTGCTCTGTGGAAAACGACAATTCTCCGTCAATTTGCGGTAATAGTGATAAATGCTACGACAAATGGCATCAGGTGTCTTGTCAATGTGACAATTTAATTGCTCCAAACTGTCGTGGAGCTCTAGAACCAATTAATCTGAGTGAAGGAGGTTATGTTGAGTTTAAAGTGTCGGAAAAACACAAGAGAATGCAACTATTGGAGTATTTATACGGCGGAACAACGTCTTGGGTACATAAACGTACTGTTAGAGCCACGACAAATCATTTAAATATTTTTACCGTCAGTGAAACACCGCCAAAAATCATCAGTATGATGTTTCGCACAGTCAAGGCCAATGCAATGCTCATTTACGCGGCGACAAACAAGCATTACACGTCGATAGAGCTACAAAATGGCCGGTTAACCTATGCATCATTCCTCGGATCAACTGTAAACATGACTGGATCAAGTGACAGAGGTCTTGCCGACGGTCATTGGCACAATTTAACTATTTTCACGCACTCACGCGGCCTCCAAGTGTTTGTCGACGGTTATATATTCGGTGATGAGCTGGATTCTGCCGGAGTTCATGACTTTTTGGATCCCTATTTAACGGCATTATTCGTCGGAGGTGTTCGAAGAGATATTTACAATGTTCGCAACGATTTGCCGCCAACTTTCGAGGGATGCCTGGCGAATTTCAGTGTGAACAACGAGATCCAGCCGTTCAATGGGTCCGGATCGATCTTTCGACAGGTAATTTACTTTGGCAAAGTATCGAAAGGCTGTCAAGCAATTGGAATTAGTGCGGCAACAGCTGCAGATCCTCTGAGCATTGGTATAACCCTAGTTATTGTGTTTTTCGTCACTCTCCTCGTGGCAATTCTCCTCAGTTTCGTTATCTTTCGCTTGCGCCGACAGAACAAAGAGAAAACCCCGTCGGTCGTGAGCAAAAACACGAATATGATGACGGGAAACTCATTGTCGTTGGGAAGTTCAGCAAACGACGGCATCATGTCACGCCACGAAAACACCTACATTACCGACACTTCCGATCTGCGAGGAGTTGGACACATCGGCCCCGAGTTGATATCGAAAAAATACAAGGAGCGCGAGATAAACACGGAACACCGGCCGCAAAGGCCGGATATTATCGAGCGGGAAGTGACAAAGAGCCCGCCAATTCGCGACGAACATCCGCCACTGCCTCCGCCAACGCAGAGTTCGATGCACTCGCACGATCACAACCCGGAGCCCGACATGCCCGAGCACTACGACCTGGAAAACGCGTCTTCCATCGCGCCAAGTGACATCGACATCGTCTACCACTACAAGGGCTATCGCGACGGCATGAGAAAGTACAAGGCGACGCCGCCGCCGATCGGGAGTTACCACCACAAACACACTGGGACTCCTCACAGGCATGCCGGACCTTTTCCACCGCGTGCGATGCCACCACCGAGTGTTCAGTCCGGGCCGACTCCAAAGTTGCTTCAGAGCACGCCACTCGCGCGGTTGTCACCGAGCAGCGAATTGTCCGCGCAGCAGCCGCGAATACTCACGCTCCACGACATCAGTGGGAAACCGTTGCAATCTGCGCTTTTAGCTACGACCTCGTCGTCGGGGGGTGTTGGGAAAGACGCGCTGAATTCCAACAGTGAGAGGAGCCTGAATTCCCCGATTATGAGCCAATTATCCGGATCTACAGCGAGCAGAAAAGCGCCGCAGTCGAATAACGAGAATGTTAATAATGTTTCGAGCGGCCCGATGGGACTTACCGCTGAGGAAATCGAGAGATTGAACTCGAGACCGAGGACTTCGAGTTTGGTTTCTACTCTGGATGCTGTCAGCTCTTCTAGCGAGGCTCGAGGACATTTGCAGCATGGACCTCTCCATTTGCATCGGAGACACACGTCGCCGCCGGAGAGGTTGGAAAGAAGGAACTCCTCGACGACGGACGAGAGTGGAAATGACAGTTTTACCTGCTCGGAGATAGAGTATGATAGCAATTCGTTGGTAGGGCATAAAAGAGTGGATAATTTGTATAATAAGGCGGAAGATGAGACGATTACGAGGAATAATGGATCACCGCAGTCGGCTAAGCCACCGCCGCCACCAAATGTCAATTATGACGGCTTTGACAGCTCGTTTAGAGGCTCGTTAAGCACTTTGGTTGCTTCGGACGATGATTTGTCGATTCATATGGGCAGTTTGTACCGACCGAGCAATGGCGGATCACCATCGTCAGCTAATACTGCACTTAGTTGGGATTATTTGTTGAATTGGGGACCAAATTTTGAGAGTCTCATCGGTGTTTTTATCGATATTGCACAACTTCCTGATAGTAATAATAGAGTACCGAGTACCTTGAGGTTACCGGCGAATATTGCGAAACCATCGGAAGAGTACGTTTAATTCTTTCAGTGGTTTTTTTCGAGGTTATGTCACGCTTTGTTTTATCAGTCAAAATGAGAGATAATAAGAGTGTGTGTACCTAAGAATTGGTGGGGTTAGTTGCGGACATCTTGTATCAGGGTGCCTTGATAGCTTGTACAGTTTTTTTTTTAAGTATAAGATTATGGATTTATAGGATTTTGCCTCTATCTTGTCGCTATGGTGGACAATGTGCCATTTTTTTTTAGGTTAAAAAGAAATGCACAAATGAGATTATTGAGTTTTTTTTTTGTTTGTTTATTTAACTTTGTGTGGTAGGGTTGTAAATATACTTTTTTTTTCGTACTTGGGATTTTTTTTTGGAGATATGAGTATTTTGAGAGACTGATTTTTTTTTTACTTGCCATTGAATTTGAAAGTACTGGATGATTATTCAAATTTGTATACACTTTTTTCGTACGGATATTGTTAGGTAATAATTGTAAATAATTATTATTGATATTTAGATATGTATAAAGGAGTTAATGTACTAGGTTGAATGTAAATTCGATTTGCCAGATTTGTAATAATAAAATTTATATGATTATATAAAACTGGATTTTATTTCTTTTTAGATTTTTAAGTTATTTATATATATATTTTTTTTTTGTATAAAATACATTGTTTTATTAAATTAGTTGAATAAAAAGAAATTTTTTAATTCTCGGGTTGTGTTGCTTATGTATGGTTGATAAAAGGATTTCATCGGTTTCCAGAATGGTTCATGTGGTTAAATCGTTCGCATGACGCCTAAGGTCGCAGGTTCGAGACCCCATCTACGCAGTTTTTTTTTTCCAGATTTGCATTTCTTCATCTGACATAAAATATTTTATATAATATAAAATGGTTTGTATTGGTGTTTTTTTTTTTAATATAAAAAAAAAAACATTTTACGAAATTTAGTTGTTTGGATTTTCTGGCTACAGATTAAGAGTTACAGAAAATTTTATTGAACATAATTTGTAGAAAATTTAATTTCCAATAATTGATAATGAGTGATATTTTTCGATATCTCCCTTATTTCGCGATAATGATTTGCGACCGCAGCGCCACCTCGCGGTAAATCACAGGACTAAACTTTCCATGAATAATTCGTCGATTTGTCTGAAAAAATTAGTTCCGCAATTTACCGCGAGGTGGCGCTGCGGTCGCAAATCGTGATTTTTCATTTTTCCTCGATAACTCGCGAAATAAAGGCGATATCAAAAAATGTTACTCTACATTAATTGTTGAGCGTAAAATTTCCTACAAATTATGTTCTGATAAATTTTTTGTAACTCTTCATCTGTGGCCAGAAAATCTAAAAAACTGAATTTCGGAAAATGTTTTTTTTTCGTGATTAAAGGCAGTTAATTAGTCTAATTGTTAATTATATACGATAATAAGTTATTTAAGCCACGAAATTCACGTTATTTTAGTGTTTTTTCGACGTTTAAAAAATCTGAACTTTTTTAAAACACTAAAATAACGCTAATTTCATACATAAAACAACTTATTATCGTATATAATTGATAATTAGACTAATAAAAAGCTTTTAAACACGAAAAAAAAAGATTTTCGAAAAATTAGTTTTTTGAATTTTCTGGCTACGGATGAAGAGTTACAGAAAATTTTACTGAACATTATTTATAGGAAATCCGATGCCTGACAATTTAGAAAGAGTGACATTTTTCGATATCTCCCTTATTTACCGAGATATCGCGGAAAAACTAAAACAGCCAAAAAGCGAGAAAAACGACAGTGGTACCACTGTTGATTTTCTCGATTTTCGGCCGTTTTAGTTATTTCGTAATATCTCGGTAAATGGGGGAGATATCAAAAAATGTTACTCTACATTAATTGTTGAGCGTATAATTTACTACAAATAATGTTCAATAAAATTTTCTGTAACTCTTCATCCGTAGCCGGAAAATCCAAAAAACTAAATTTTCAAAAATCTTTTTTTTCGTGTTCTCAAGGCTTTTAATTCGTCTAATTATTAATTATGTACAATAGAAAGCTGTATAAACGATTGAATTCGCGTTATTTCAGCCTTTCTGCGTGACGAAAAAAATTCGGATTTTTTGGCCATAAAACCCGCTCCGTCTGTTAAATAAATAATTTTTCAATGTATTATTATTAATTACATTTGGAAAAACAATTTTGCGGCACTCAAATTAGAAAAAAAAATTTTTTTTTTTGGAAAATCAATGCAATGTGTAAGGGAAATATAACTAATATCGCATTTTTATAGAAGTTTATTGTGGGCTATCGGTCAGAGTGTCTACGCGCGAAGTCCGAGGGCGCGAGTTCGAGCCCCGAGGGCGGCATTTTTCGCATTTTTATAGAAGTTTATTGTGGGCTATCGGTCAGAGTGTCTACGCGCGAAGTCCGAGGGCGCGAGTTCGAGCCCCGAGGGCGGCATTTTTTTTTGTGATAAAATGATTTTTTTTAACTACAATTCTTTTTTTAAAATAAATTTTGCAAATAAAACCCAACTTCAGTACCTGTGGCTTTTAACTACAATTCTTTTTTTAAAATAAATTTTGCAAATAAAACCCAACTTCAGTACCTGTGGGGCCATCTTGCAGAATTTTTCGCGACTATTCTATTTTGGGTGACCCCAGCGCCATGTGGCGGTGAATTGCAGAACTAAATTTTTTATGAAAAACTCGGAAATTCGTCAGAAAAATTAGTTCAGCAATTTGCCTCGGGGTGGCGCTGCGGTCGCTAATCATGATTTTTCGTTTTTCCTCGATAACTCGCGAAATAAGGGAGATATCGAAAAACGTTACTCTTTATAAATTATTGAAAATTAAATTTCTTACAAATTATGTCGGATAAAATTTTCTGTAGCTCTTCATGCGTAGCCAGGAAATTAAAAAAACTAAATTTCGGAAAATGTTTTTTTTCTTTAGATTAAAGGCTTCTAATTGGTCTGATTATCGATTATATAATAAGCTATTAAAGCCACGAAATTAGCGTTATTTTAGTGTTTGAAAAAAAATCAGATTTTCAAGTGTCGAAAAAAACACTAAAATAACGCTAATTTCGTGGCTTTAATAGCTTATTATTGTATATAATCGATAACCAGACCAATTAGAAACCTTTAATCAAGAGAAAAAAAACATTTTCCGAAATTCAGTTTTTTTGATTTTCTGACTACAGATTAGGAGCTACAGAAAATTTTACTAAATATAATTTGTAGATAATTTAATTCTCAACAATTTATGTAGAGCAACATTTTTCAATATCTTCTTTATTTCGCGAGATATTGAGGAAAAACGAAAAATCACGATTTGCGACCGCAGCGCCACGTCGCGGTAAATTGGGGAACTAATTTTCTCAGACAAATTGACGAATTTTTCATGGAAAATTTAGTTCTGCAATTTGCCGCGGGGTGGCGCTGCGGTCGCAAATCGTGATTTTTCGTTTTTCCCCGATATCTCGCGAAATAAGAGAGATATCGCAAAATGCTACTCTTTATAAATTATTGCAAATTGAATTTCCTACAAATTACGTTCAGCAAAATTTTCTGTAGCTCGTAATCTGTAGCCGGAAAATTAAAAAAACTGAATTTCAGAAAATGTTTTTTTTCTCGTGATTAAAGGCAGTTAATTAGTCTAATTGTTAATTATATATGATAATAAGCTATTAAAGCGACGAAATTAGCGTTATTTTAGTGTTTTTTCGACGCTAAAAAAATCGGACCTTTTTTAAAACACGTAAATAACGCTATATTTATGGATTAAACGACTTTTTATGGTTTATAATTATCAATCTAACTAATTAGAAGCCTTTAATGAAAAGAAAAAAAACATTTTCCGAAATTCAGTTTTTTTGATTTTCTGGCTACGGATGAAGAGCTACAGAAAATTTTACTTAACATAATTTGTAGGAAATTTAATTTGCAATAATTTATAAAGAGTAACATTTTTCGATATCTCCCTTATTTCGCGAGATATTGAGGAAAAACGAAAAATCACGATTTGCGACCGCAGCGCTACCTGGTGGTAAATTGTGGAACTAATTTTCTCCGACAAATTGACGAATTTTTCACGGAAAATTTAGTTCTGCAATTTGTCGCGGGGTGGCGCTGCGGTCGCAAATCGTGATTTTTCGTTTTTCCCCGATATCTCGCGAAATAAGAGAGATATCGCAAAATGCTACTCTTTATAAATTATTGCAAATTGAATTTCCTACAAATTACGTTCAGCAAAATTTTCTGTAGCTCGTAATCTGTAGCCGGAAAATTAAAAAAACTGAATTTCAGAAAATGTTTTTTTTCTCGTGATTAAAGGCAGTTAATTAGTCTAATTGTTAATTATATATGATAATAAGCTATTAAAGCGACGAAATTAGCGTTATTTTAGTGTTTTTTCGACGCTAAAAAAATCGGACCTTTTTTAAAACACGTAAATAACGCTATATTTATGGATTAAACGACTTTTTATGGTTTATAATTATCAATCTAACTAATTAGAAGCCTTTAATGAAAAGAAAAAAAACATTTTCCGAAATTCAGTTTTTTTGATTTTCTGGCTACGGATGAAGAGCTACAGAAAATTTTACTTAACATAATTTGTAGGAAATTTAATTTGCAATAATTTATAAAGAGCAACATTTTTCAATATCTCCCTTATTTCGCGAGATATTGAGGAAAAACGAAAAATCACGATTTGCGACCGCAGCGCTACCTGGTGGTAAATTGTGGAACTAATTTTCTCCGACAAATTGACGAATTTTTCACGGAAAATTTAGTTCTGCAATTTGCCGCGGGGTGGCGCTGCGGTCGCAAATCGTGATTTTTCGTTTTTCCCCGATATCTCGCGAAATAAGAGAGATATCGCAAAATGCTACTCTTTATAAATTATTGTAAATTAAATTTCTTACAAATTATGTCGGACAAAATTTTCTGTAGCTCTTCATCCGTAGCCAGAAAATGAAAAAAACTGAATTTCGGAAAATGTTTTTTTTCTTTTCATTAAAGGCTTCTAATTAGTTAGATTGATAATTATATACCATAAAAAGTCGTTTTATCCATAAATATAGCGTTATTTTAGTGTTTTAAAAAAGGTCAAATTTTTATAGCGTCTAAAAACACTAAAATAACGCTAATTTCGTGGCTTTAATAGCTTATTATTGTATATAATCGATAATCAGACCAATTAGAAGCCTTTAATCAAAAGAAAAAAAACATTTTCCGAAATTTAGTTTTTTTGATTTCCTGGCTACGGATGAAGAGCTACAGAAAATTTTATTCAACATAAATTGTAGGAAATTCAATTTTGAATAATTTATAAGGAGTAATATTTTTTGATATCTCCTTTATTCCGCGAGATATCGAGGAAAAACAAAAAATAATGTTTTCCGACCGCAGCGCCACCCCGCGGCAAATTGCTGAACTAATTTTTCTGACGAATTTCCGAGTTTTTTATGAAAAATTCAGTTCTGCAATTCACCGCCACTTGGCGCTGGGGTCACCCAAAATAGAATAGTCGCGAAAAATTCTGCAAGATGGCGCCACAGGTATTGAAGTTGAGTTTTATTTGCAAAAATTATTTAAAATAAATCATTTTTTCACAAAAAAAAATGCCACCCGCGGGGCTCGAACTCGCGCCCTCGGACTTCGCGCGTAGACACTCTGACCGATAGACCACAATAAACTTCTATAAAAATGCGATATTAGTTATATTTCCCTTACACATTGCATTGATTTTCCAAAAAAAAAAAATTTTTTTTTCTAATTTGAGTGCCGCAAAATTGTTTTTCCAAATGTTATTAATAATAATACATTGAAAAATTATTTATTTAACTGACGGAGCGGGTTTTATGGCCAAAAATCCGAATTTTTTTCGTCACGCAGAAAGGCTGAAATAACGCGAATTCCATCGTTTATACAGCTTTCTATTGTACATAATTAATAATTAGACGAATTAAAAGCCTTTAAACACGAAAAAAAAAACATTTTTCTAAATTCAGTTTTTTGGATTTTCTGGCTACGGATGGAGAGCTACAGAAAATTTTACTTAACATTATTTGTAGGAAATTTAATTTGCAATAATTTATAAAGAGTAGCATTTTGCGATATCTCTCTTATTTCGCGAGATATCGAGGTGTTCTGCAATTCACCGCCACGTGGCGCTGGGGTCACCCAAAATAGAATAGTCGCGAAAAATTCTGCAAGATGGCGCCACAGGTATTGAAGTTGAGTTTTATTTGCAAAATTTATTTAAAAAAAAGAATTGTAGTTAAAATAAATCATTTTATCACAAAAAAAAATGCCACCCACGGGGCTCGAACTCGCGCCCTCGGACTTCGCGCGTAGACACCCTGACCGATAGACCACAATAAACTTCTAAAAAAATGCGATATTAGTTATATTTCCCTTACACATTGCATTGATTTTCCAAAAAAAAAAATTTTTTTTTCTAATTTGAGTGCCGCAAAATTGTTTTTCCAAATGTAATTAATAATAATACATTGAAAAATTATTTATTTAACAGACGGAGCGGGTTTTATGGCCAAAAATCCGAATTTTTTTCGTCACGCAGAAAGGCTGAAATAACGCGAATTCCATCGTTTATACAGCTTTCTATTGTACATAATTAATAATTAGACGAATTAAAAGCCTTTAAACACGAAAAAAAAAACATTTTTCTAAATTCAGTTTTTTGGATTTTCTGGCTACGGATGGAGAGCTACAGAAAATTTTACTTAACATTATTTGTAGGAAATTTAATTTGCAATAATTTATAAAGAGTAGCATTTTGCGATATCTCTCTTATTTCGCGAGATATCGAGGAAAAACAAAAAATCACGATTTGCGACCGCAGCGCCACCCCGCGGCAAATTTCAGAACTAAATTTTCCATGAAAAATTCGTCAATTTGTCTGTGAAAATTAGTTCCGCAATTTACCACGGGGTAGCGCTGCGGTCGCAAATCGTGATTTTTCGTTTTTCCTCGATTAGAGAGATATCGCAAAATGCTACTCTTTATAAATTATTGCAAATTAAATTTCCTACAAATTATGTTATAAAATTTTCTGTAGCTCTTCATCCATTGCCATAAAATCCAAAAAACTGAATTTCGGAAAATGTTTTTTTTTCTCGTTATTAAAGGCAGTAAATTAGTCTAATTATTAATTATATACAAGAATAAGTTGTTAAAATCCAAAAAACTGAATTTCGGAAAATGTTTTTTTTTCTCGTTATTAAAGGCAGTAAATTAGTCTAATTATTAATTATATACAAGAATAAGTTGTTAAAGCCACGAAATTCACATTTTTTTAGTGTTTTTTCGAAGCTAAAAAAATCTGATCTTTTTAAAAACACTAAAATAACGCTATTTTCATCTTCTATTAACTATTACATGACATGTAACACGATATATTCGATAAAAAATGCGAAATGAAAAAAAAAAAAAATTCAACTTGGGGCTTGAACCCGCGCCCTCAGGCTTGCCGCGCGAGCACGTAACCACATAGGCCATTTCTACTTGCTAATTCAATGCGATATTAATCATATATCAGCAACAAAATTCAGAAATTTGTCAAAAAAAAAATTTTTTTTTTTGTTATTTAAGCGTTGTCAATTGTTTTTACGAATGAAATGAATAAAAATACATTAAAATATTGGTTATTTATCGAACTCATTAAGTTTTGTGGCGCCATCTCGCGGTTTTTTCCTCAGAATTTATGTGTCCTTCTGTCGCCATGTAAAATTTCTACTTTACCGACTCAATTATCACTGGGGAATATGTGGAATTTCGGAAATTTCACGGTCCATCAATTCCGCACTTTTTATTCATTGACAAAGTGGAATTGGAATTAAAATGAATTGATGGATACAAAAAAAAAAAACACCAGCTGAATCATGACTGATTCGATTAATTTATCTGGTAAGAAAAATTCTTTTACATCACTATATACAGTAAAAAACTAGTATTAAAAAAAAAATTTATTCTAGGACGCTCAGGACAATTCAAATCGTCATCCAACTTAATGCAACATCAAAATAACCACTCAATGCCGAGTTTAAGTGCCCTGGACACAACTTTGCGTGATATTGAAAAATGTGAAGATTCAACAATTCAAGTTGCACATTTACAACTAATAAAAGATACTATCGAGTGTGTAGTAGCAGAGAACAATGGAAATTTACCGTCAACACTTGTTAAAAAAATGGAGCAAATTATTGCAGCTTATGACATTGATAAATACTCGAAACTCCCATCAAATGGCAAATCGAGCGATGATATCTTGACAACTTTAGGAATAATGGATATTCCAAAGCCTGAACTAACCCCACTGGAGAAAAAAATCCTAAAATCTGTTGTGGAGACTGAATTGATGACGAAAATCAACAGTTTTATCAAATGGTAATAACAATTTTCATCAATTAAACCCAATTTTCCATTAAATATCAATTGAAATTTCGTGTTTTAGTTATAAAAATTTGAGCGAGAGTGTTGCAGAAACTGTGGAAGACACTAAATCTAAAGCTCGACAAGATTTATCCAACGTAAGTGACTGTAATGTGCCACATTGGCGTGAAAAACTCGATGAATTGTGCAACGAGTATCAGCGAGATATTACCATTTGTTCCGAACTATTGAAAGAATGGCAACAATTTCGTTACAAAGATGCTACAGAATTAAATTTAAAAAGTGCTGAAACAAAAAAATCTCAAGTAAAAATATTAGAATTACAGGCACGAATAACAAAATTAAAATGTGCCGTTCAAATGTTTCAAGAAACTCCAATAACTCTTGCGGCATTTTACTCATTAAATCATGAAATTGATGAAAAATTAAATCAATTAAAATCCGAGGTAAAAGAAAAAACTTATTTGTTACAACAATATTTAGATCTTGAGGGAACAGAGTACGATGAAATTCTTAAAAGATATACAGATTTACGTATAACAATTGAAAAAGATGAACGTTTATTGAATAATCTCTGAAAAAAAAAAAATCAAAAAATCCAATTTAAAATAAGATTTATGTTTATATGAATTAAGTAATATAGATTTAAGCTTAAAAAATAAAATATTTCTCGATAAAAATGTCAATTAATTCAGTCAATATGATTATGAGAATTTTTCATAATTGGTGGGATACATTTTTTATCAAGAATAATCCCGTGTTCGAGTAAAAATTGTTCGACATCATCGGCAAAAAAATCCATTCCAAGTGTGTCAGTAATTTGAACAAAATTTCCAATAACTTGACCGTTTTTATAGACAATTAGAGCTGGAACACCAACACTGCGAAAATGTGAGCTCAAACCAACGGCAGAACCTGTGAAAAAAAAAAAATTTATAAAACCATGAAAAAGATTGGGAAATAGTTGAACAAAACTTAACCGAGAATTTTGCAGAATTTTACAAATGGATATTCCTCAGCTAGAGTGACTAAAGATCCATTCATTGCCTCACTAGCTGAATTATTGTGTTCATAAATGTGCACAACAACAGTCACTGACTTGTCCTCATCGTCAACAGCCTTGAGAAATTCCTCATCACTGGATAAATTGATAACTTGGCCAAATTTAAACCTCGAAGCTTTGGCCAACATCTCTTGCATGCGTTTTTTCTGATACTCGAGTAAAAAATCATCTTCAAGCATCTCCAAGTCGTCGGAATCCTTTAATTTATCCTTCTCATCGTCCAAAGTGCTTCGACAAGTTAAGCTGAGTTTTTTTAAAAGCCTCAATTGCTCGGCTTCCTGCTCCTTTCGTTTTTCAAACTCCAATTGTTTAAATCTGCGCCAATCCTGCAATCACGAAAAAATTCCCCATTTATTTATTGATTTTATTTTATTTTATATTAAATTATGATACCTTTATAACTCCTTTAGGTCCAGTATTACTTGAACTACCATCCCACTCGTCGAAAGTCGATGGATTACGTGAAATATCCGCATTTTCAACAGTTTTTTGATCTTCTGTGTCAGAACTAGCGGATTCATCGTGTTCATCCTCACTCGAACTGCAATAATACTCCTTTTTCTCACCCAATATCTTGTCCTCAAGTGTTGCCATATTTTAATCCAACTATTTCTTATTAAATCAACTCAATTATGACAGCAGAACAACTGTTAAAGACGCTTGTAAACACAAAAAACTTTTTAGGTTATGTTGACAGTTGGCAAATTTTCAAGACAATTTTCACTGGAAATGTTTAAAAATCATTGGTCTAGTTGATTATATATGAGCGAATCAATTCTCTCTGCACCTAGGAACAACTCATCAGCTGATTTTTATCTGAATTATCTGAAACGACCCAGATAAAAACTTATCGACAAGGGCAGCAGTAAGCGTTGACGCAGTTGAAGTCGTAAAACCGAGAAAAACATTGAAAAAAAAACGGATGTAAAAAATTTTTAAATAACTAAAAATTGTTACAATGGCTTTGATCTACATTGAAGACAATGATCCATGGTAATAAAATAATAAAAAGTATTTTTTATAACCTAAAAAACCGAATTTTTAATCATTGTTTTTCATCAGGATCAGCGAACGTGATGCTTGTGAGCAGTTATTTCGTGAAATAATGGAACAAATAACTCAACGAGACAGTAAACCAAAGTCTTCGTCAGTATTTGCGAGTATTTCAGCAAGTATAAGACTAAATTTAAATCAGTATTCCGATCGAATTATCCAATTGAGGAAAAAACTCGATGAAAACTTGAAATTTCGACTGATGTATCCTTTTAAAAGTCACTAAATCATTAAATTTAGCTAGAATACTGTTAAAATTTCTTTAATAAGTTATAAAAAATAGTACTGTTGATGAGGCAGAGCGGAGAATGCGACAAGTTGAGCAATTGCAGAGTAACATTGTGAAAATGAAGCAACTTTATGATGTAAAGATGAATCCAACGGCTTCAGACAGACCAAGTCTGTTAAAATCAAGTATGTCGGTATTTGCCGACGGGGGAACAACAGGTTGGGATCAGGATGACGATGATGATGCTCCCTTGGATCTGCAAATTCCTGTGAGCGATTTACGAGCTCAAAATGAAGCTGCATTGATCGGTAAAGCGACTAACAATTAAATATCACTTAGAAATGGTTTAAATAATATTTTTCAACACTTACAGAGCAAGATCGAGGTCTGGATGAGCTGCACAAGGTCATTACTAGGCAAAAAACCATTGCTCAGTCAATTCACACGGAGGTTGATCATCAGAATGGTATAATTTTATTGAATTTCCGTAAAATTTTCGTGGGTAAATAATTTTGTCGTGCTTTTTTTATTTTTTAGAAATTATTGATGATCTTGCTGATCATATGGAAAGAACTGATGAACGATTGATCGATGGCACACGACGAATTCGTGCTATTGATAGAAAAGAACGTACCTGTGGCTATTGGATAGTGATAATTTTATTATTTATAAGTATAATTATTGTGGCACTCGTTTAAAAAAACGAAGTAAAGTAAATATTTGTTCCATATTATGTAATTTTATTTTAAATGAAAAAAAAAGTATTGAATAATGCGAAAAAAGGGTATATTTTTACATGTTAAGTTGTAATAATTTTTTATATCCTTTTTCATTTATATTAACAACTTTTTTGTCAATTTCACCTTAATTCCCCAGTTTAATTCCCCAGTTATAAAAAAACGACCATCATATTAATGAATTCACAAAAAAAAAAAACAAAAAAACGAAGAAAATATAATATCTAATATTTATTTATGAAATGTATCATACATTTTTAATCACTTAATTCCTAACAACTTAAATAATAGAAATCATAAACCACGATTATCACTCGATACAACTTTAAATCGCACTTAATCCAGCCTACTTACCAGCTTCAGAAGCCTCTAAAGGCAGTCCCAAATTTTTTAAAAGAGCATCCGAGTTGGGATCTCGTCCTCTAAAGCGTCTAAAAACTTCAGCTGCTGACATACTTCCACCCACTGACAAGAACGTATCTTTGAATCTCGTGACAATTTCTTTCTCCTGATCAGTATCACCAGCCGGAATTTCCTCAAATGCGCTAAACACATCAGCAGCAATCATTTGCGACCACAAATTGCTATAATAATTAGCTCCACCATCTTCACTAAAAACTTGCGCCCACCCGGTGACAAATGAATCCTGCCGATCCAGCGGTATAACAAAGTGTTTTTTCCATAGTTTCTCCGCGATTTTCGTCCAAAACTCATTGGAATCATGAAGTTCCAGATCCAGCCGACCATAATAAAGCTCATTGCACAGCCTATATCCAGCCATGTGCTTGCGCGAAGCTTGAATGGCCTTAATCATGTCTTCAGCAATGGGTTCCTTCGTTTGATAGTGCATAGAAATGCTCCTAATGACCGCTGGCACGTACAACCAGTGAGTCATAGTATAAGCAACGACCTTAACCGCATCCCACTCGATATTTGACGTTCCAGCGAGGTCGCTGTAGCTGACATCCGACATAATGTGTTGCAGGGCGTAACCAACGTTTTGAAACAAAACCTGCACGTCCTCGAAGCTCAGAAGTGACGGAGCATTGGCAGTAGGTGCGGAAAAGTTGAAAATCAATGCTGTTAACGGAGTAGTCGGTGAAATTTTGCTTTTACTCCGAATATTCACCATCCAAGCGGCGTTTTCTTTTGTCGCAATTTTATTCTCATCCCTGACGTAGGGATCAAAGTAAATGTGACCTATTGGCTTGTCACTCGAGCTCTTCAAGTCGATAACATCCAAAAGTTTTACGTCTGCATGCCAAACGTCGGTTTTCTTTCCCTCGACGATCCTCACGTCGAATAAATTCTCGATTAGTTGCGCCAAACCGCCGAGAACGTAGGGCAGAGAGAAATACGGACGTAATTCCTCGCTTTTTAGGTTTAACACACTTCTCTTGTGCTTTCGCATCCAGTAGTCAATGTCCCATTGTTGAATGATACCGGAGAATCCACGATCTTTCGCAAATTTGTTTAAATCGTAGATTTCACGCTCTTGAACTGGACGCGCGACGTTTAGCAGATGATCCATCACTCGATACACAGTTTTTACGTTGCCAGCTACTTTAGTTTGCATACTCATCTCTGCGTAGGTCTTGTAGCCCACGAGTTTAGCTAGTTCACCGCGGCTTTCGCGAATATCCTCCAAATTTGTGCTGGTACGCACGGAATTCTCTTCCCATCCTGAGCCACGTTGAACTTGTGCTCGCCAAACGTTCCAACGTAGTTCACGGTCCGGACAGTATTTTAAAAAGCGCGATGCAATGTTGTCCTGTAGGGTTATTGTCCATGGGCCCTGGTGTGGATTAGTTGGGTTGATTGCAATGGTACGTAAAAAATCCTCTGGAAAATCTGCGACAACACTTGGATCACGAATTTTTGTGCGAAATACTCGTGTTGATATTTGATTTTTTTGACTAAATTCCAGAATTACTTTTTTCAAATTATACGTAGTAATTTGACAACTTGTGTATTTTTTTGATGATAAATTGAGACCGTTTAAATTACCCTCTAGAACAATTTGAGAGAGTAATTGACGTTGTTCACTTGTTAATGAGAGATTTTTTTCGTCTAGTGCATCTTTACATGCGTTGTAAATTGGTTTACTGATGAATTTATGTGATTTTGCAGCAAACATTCGTTTATGAATATTTTCATAGTATTTTGTTGGCATTAAACTTTGATTTCCAAAGTATAGAGTTTTTGCAACACCCCAAGTTGTCTCAAAAGGTATTGTCAATTCTTCGAGTGGATTTAAAATGTCTTGAACAATATCTAATTTTGAATTATCTATGGGAAATATAAAAAAGGTAATTAATAAAAATTATTGTATTTGAATTAGTTAATTTTTACCTTTAATATTTTCTTCAATTTTTCGTATTCCAGTTTCAAATAAAACTGATTGTTGTACCACAGCAGCACTGGCTCTTTCGACAGAAAAACAATTAAATTCTGGAAGACCATTTTCTTTTAATAATGGATCCTTTTCCGGTAAATCTTCACCAATTTCTGGCAATCTAAAAAAATTAAATTATATTAGTAGAAGGAAAAGAAAAAAAAACATAACCTCAAAATAGAACAACTTACAAAATTATATATCCACATTTTCTTTTTGGTGTTTTAAATAAATTATTTCGCGTTAAAATAAGTTTTTTAGTGCAAAATGCCAATGCCATTATTATTTTTTATTAATAATTACACAGAAAAATCGAATAAACAGCGATTTATCGTGTTGTATATAAAAAACACGAAAACTGCACCTCTCCAACGACCGCCACCGCATGCGCTCATGTGCTCACATTTGTTCATTCTAATTAATTTCCACTGAATTAAAATTGAATCAAGTGATGGCAAAAAGCTTTTAAAAACCTCTGTAACAACTAATCCAATAAATTTACTCCATAAAACCGTAGTTTAATTGATTTAAATTTAAAATAACGCGTAAAAAAACATGTCAATTCCAGTTCGACAATTGATTTTTATATAAACAAAAAGAATTGGGGGTTAGCCTTGAAGATAAACACATCCAAAACTAACCCCACATTGTCCAGCTGATAAATCAGTTGATAGTATAAGCCTAGATAACCTGGATGTCCAACGTTTTTCAATAAAATCCAACAAATAATCCACTCAACAACCGTAAATATCCAACTAACATTACTTTAACTGATCAAAAACAACAAAAAAACTGATTAAAAATGCTTTGTAAACACTTACAAATAATAACCTCAAATATTCAAAAGAGATTTTACAAAAAGGAAGCAGTAAGAGTGAGATTTGCACCAAGTCCGACAGGTAAGTCATGAAAAATTCCCTTAAAACAGTGAATAATCGTTATTTTAATCACTTCCCCAGGTCATTTACACTTGGGAGGATTAAGAACAGCTCTGTACAATTATTTATTTGCACGTAAAAATGCCGGAGCATTTCTCTTGCGTATCGAAGACACTGATCAAACGCGATTGGAGCCCGCGGCGATGGAGAAACTGCGTGAAAATTTGATATGGGCAGGCATTATACCTGACGAAGATCCTGTGCGAGGTGGCCCAAAAGGTCCCTACATTCAATCGAAACGTCTAGAAATCTACAGCGAGCACATACAGAAGCTTTTATCCAACAAAACGGCCTATTATTGCTTCTGCACGGAGCATCGACTAGATCTGCTGCGTCGAGCGGCTCTAAAAGCTCGACAAGTGCCGAAATACGACAACCGCTGTCGTCACTTGGAGCCTGAGGATGTCCGGAGCAAGTTAAATCGTGGAGAAGCTCACTGTATACGGTTTAAATTGGCAGATAAGGCGAAAAGCTGGCATGACTTGGTCTACGGCGATGTACCGGCGTCTCAGCAGGAGGGAGACCCGGTAATCATGAAATCCGATGGGTTTCCGACCTATCATTTTGCCAATGTGGTCGACGATCATCTCATGGAGATTTCTCACGTGTTGCGAGGCGTTGAGTGGCAGTTATCAACGCAAAAACACATAGAAATGTACCGAGCTTTCGGTTGGGAGCCGCCAAAATTTGCACATTTGCCGCTTATTCTCAATCCTAATGGTTCTAAATTGTCCAAAAGACAGGGAGACATTAATATCGACTTTTTCAAGCAAGATGGAATTTTTCCTTTAGCTTTAATCAATTATATTACCTTTGCCGGTGGTGGATTTAACAGATTACCCGGTTCTCTAGTACTTTATAGCTATCAAGAGCTCATTAAACAATTTGATTTAACGCGAATAAATACAAATTCATCGAAATTAACTCCGGAAAATTTATTAGAATTTAATCGATTAGAAATTTATAAATTACTTGAAAGTGAAAAAGATTCCGAATATTTAGTTAATCGTGTGCAAAATTTAATTATTAAAAAATTTTCTGATCAAGTGAGTGATGGAAATTTAAGATTAGATGAAGAACATATATTAAATGTTTTAAATTGGGCAAAAAATCGTATGACAAAATTACATGATTTAGTGGATAAAAAATTAGCATTTTTATGGATTATTCCAACAAATAATCAAATTCAAGTTGTTAAAGATATTAAAATGGCAACGTCAATAGAAAATCTTAATCGTCAATTGGCAGATTTAGATAATTGTCAATTTGAAACGAAAAAATTAACGCAATATTTAAAAGATTTTGCAAATAATAATGAATTAAATTATTCGGAATTAATGAAAATTATGAGAAATTTGTTAAGTGGACTTGAACATGGTCCTGCAGTTGCGGAAATGATGGAAATGTTGGGTAAAAAAAGAAGTTTAGAACGTTTAAGTAATTTTCGCTCGTAAATATCTCATTTAAAATATCCTTTATAATGTTATATATTATTTTAATAATAAAATAATGTACCTGATGATTATTAATATTTTCGTATTAATTGTTTAATTTATTTAATTATATTTTCAGCTGAAAAAAATTTTTATTGAGGAAGAAATCCGTGTTTTTCGATTTTTTTCGCGATTTTATAGATTTTTTTGTTTAAATTAGTTGAAAAATTTTTGTGATGCAGCGGTTGGATATGCATGTATATATAAATAAACTTTTAGGTAATTTAATTATCTTTAAAATAAGCCGTAAAAAGTCGATATAACTCGATTATTTCTGAAGCTATCGAGGAAAAAGAGATTTTGTGGGTGTTTAAGGAGTTTTTGGGGGTTTAAAAGGCGTGCGATGGTTTTCAAAACGATGCCAGGGGGTTGCAGATTTTTCTGGGTGCTTTTGGGACTTGAAACTAACTATAGAAAAAATATCTTCCTGAAGTAAAACAGTTAACACTAAAAAAACCCCGCAATTTTTCGGTTTTTCTCGTTTTTTTCACATTTCCCCACCATAAAGTCGAAAATTTTCCATGATACTACCATCGAATATACGTATATACATAAACAAACTTTTAGATAATTAAATACCCTTCAAAATGAGCCATAACAAATCACTATAACTCAAATATTTCCTTGAGATATAACTCTCTACAAACGCAAGCTTAAAAAAGAAAAAAAAAATTTTCTTATTTATATTTATTGCTTATTTATTTTAATAAATACATGTTTTATTTTTTTTTTATTTTCTTTTTTATAAATTAGATTAATTTTTAAAACAGAAGAGCAGCGCACCTTTGAACAACATTCGGGCAATAATTGTGTAAATTTAATATAGATATTTTTTGTTTTTTATAGCAGTCATGATCTTCAGACGATTTTTTTAAGTTAATAGCATAGTCAAAGGACTAATATATTTTACTTATATGAAATAATATTTTATGACTATTCATCAGTCATCAAATCGGTGTATTTATCGTTATTTGTTTTTTTTTTAAATATTATATTGCCACAAAATCGGAATTGATATCGTGATGATGTCAAAGTATATGGTGGATGCTTTTAAAATTTTTTTTTATGATTCCATTGGATTTAAAAATCACCGTCAGGCTGAAGATCGAACCTTGGCGGGAATGCGGATCCATCAAATTGAGATTTGAACGCTGGTCGGTGTGGCTAAACAGAAAGAAAAATTCAATTAAATTTACAGAAAATAAAGAAAAATACAACTAGATTAGTTGCTACATTTTTTTTTTTTTCAAGTTAACGACAATATAAACTCGCTAAAACACTAATTGGATTTTGGGAGGATTGTAATAATTCCCTCTTATTTTTTTTTAATGTAAATTTTCATGTCATTGTGAAAAATTATGATATTACACATGGAATTACACTGGATTTGTAGATTATTGTTGTGACGTAATGTGTTTTTTGGCGATCTAATGACATTATATAATCAGTATTTATATCCAACTAAGCAGTACATTTCGTTGGTGTGTCTACTGTTCGTGTGACACACATGCACAAATGATTGATATGTCACATCCACTTACATGAACCAATGTCGTACGTTACTCCGAAGTTGGCTTACGACCCTTCTGGGCCTACGGGTGATATTTTATTTATTGAATATATATACAGGATTTTTTTAATATCAAAAAAACTAATGCAATATTAATTTTTATTCTTGTTTTTTTTTTAAATATCTCGAAAATAAATAAAAATAATGAAAAATTTTATTCTACATTTTTTATAGGGAATTTAAATATCTATCATTTCACTCTGATAATATTTTTTGTTATCTCGCTTATTAACCGAGTTATCGAGAAAAAAAATAAGAAAAAAATGAAATACAGAATAAACGATTTTGTCATTAATATCACGGAAATAAAGTTAAAATCTTTTTTTTTCCTCGTTGGCATTTTATCTAAGATATAAAAATACAAAGAAAAAATTATCTTACCACTGGACTGAGACCTCGTGCAGCACTTCCACCACGGCCCTTAGTACGGAACTTGGTGATAGCCTGTTCAGCAAGATCTGCTCGTTCTTCAGCTTCTTCAAGTTCTTGCTGTGCCTTTCTAAATTTAGCCAGATTAAGAGCAGCAATTTCTTCAGCCTCTTCAATTTGCCTCTTGTATGTTTTAATTTTCTGTTGCAACTTGTCAACAAGATCTTGCATACGTTCGTGATTTTTACGATCCTCATCAGCCTGAAAAATCACCGAGTTGTAAAACCTACTCATTCATTTCATATCCAACTATTCCTTTTGAAAATTATATCCAACCTGGAAACTAAGCTCCTTGATACGACGCTCAGATTTGCGCAGATTCTTCTGTGCATCCGCATGTCTTCGCTGCTCTCCATCCAATTCATTCTCCAACTCTCGCACTCGTTGCTCCAATTTTTGAATCGCCTTTTTGCCACCCTTCAGCGCATTAGCCTCCGCCTCATCCAACCTTACCTGAAGCTCCTTAATCTGCGCTTCCAGAGCCTTGCGTAATTTTTCTTGCGTTTGAGCGTGGTCCTGCTCAGCTCGTAATTCATCAGCAAGTCGTGCAGCATCAACCATGGCCTTCTTTGCTTTTTCCTCGGAATTCTTCGCCTCATTCAGCAGTTCATCAAGATCGGACTGTAAAAAACCATCAATTTATAGCTTTTAAAACCTTTTAAACATATGAAAAAATGTTTGAAAAATTTTTTATTACATGAAGCGTTTGTAATTCAGCCTCAAGTTTCCTCTTAGCCGCTGAAATCGAGGCATTTTGAGCTGCCAAATCATTCAATTGTTCATGAGCATCGGCCAATTCTTGTTCAGCTTGACGACGACCACGATCAGCTTGTTCCAGGAGTGTTCGGCTTTCCTCCAATTCATTTTGCAAAGCATTTGCACGACGTTCTGAAATACCTAGAAGCTCACGAGCTTCATCGCGAGCACGTTGTTCCTCCTCTAGAGCCGTTTGAACGTCCTTAATCTGCTGTTGGTATCGTTTTATATTCTTCTGAGCCTCAGCATTAGCTTTATTTGCATGATCCAATGCAATTTCAAGCTCATTAATGTCAGCTTCAAGCTTTTTCTTCATGCGTAACGCCTCAGCCTTGCCCTAAAATCCAGAATTTCACATTTAAATCAGGTTTAATTTAAAAATTATGAAGATTTAAGGGGGAACTTACCTTAGCCTCGGCTTCGAGAGAAGCTTGCATGGAGTCAAGAGCACGTTGGTGATTTTTACGAGTATTTTCAAACTCCTCTTCCTTCTCTTGAATGCGACGATCAATTTCCTGTCGCACCTGACTCAGCTCAAGTTGAGCACGTAAAACTTTATTTTCCTCCTGCTCAAGAGCTGCTTCTGCCTCCTCCAGGGCCGCTTGCAACTCATCTTTCTCAGCTTCCAAGCGTTTTCTTGCTTTTTCCACCTCGTGAATGTTTCGTCCACCTTCGCCAATTTGGTCGAGAAGATCTTTGACCTCGTCAGCGAGATTTTTGTTCTCACGACGCACGGCTTCCAATTGCTCTTGACTCTCCTCATAGGCACCTATAGATAAATGAATTAATTAATAACAATTTATAACAAAAAAAAACTATTTTTCTCGTTTTTTTCAAACTTTTTTTGAATAATTCGAAAATTTTTTATCATCCAGGGGTTGGATATGTATATATGCATAGATAAACTTTTAGGTAATTGAATGATCTTTAAATTGGAGCATTGAAAGCCGATGTTACTCGAATATTTTCGAAGATATCGAGGAAATAGTGATTTTATGTTTTTAGGCGATATCTCGAGAACTACTTGAGCTACAATAATCGTAGGGTGGTCATTTTGTAGGGAATTTAAATACCATTAAATTAACTAATGACCACTATTTTCAAATTCCGCTTAGTTTCAACGCTACAGTCAAAAAACGTCATTTCTAACCAGAACGATTTTTTCCCCGTTGATAATTCGCCAAAAAAAATTTTTTCCCCAATGTTATGATAAAAAAAACTTTAAATAATGTTTACCCTTGAGGCGGAACAGCTCTGTGCTGTAGTTGCGGCACTCCTTTTGACTGGCATCGAGCTCAGCAGCGAGATCATCGACTTTGAGCTTCCATTCGCCAATGATTTTATCAAAGGCCTTTTGTTTCTTCTCAGCGGCATTGGCGATGGCAGTTGCACGGTCAACTTCAATCTGCAAGTCCTCAACTTCGGTTGCCAGACGCTGTTTCGTCTTCTCCAGGGCAATGACCTTCTGGTTGAGCGATTCGATCGTCTCCTCAGCCTCGGCGAGACGAGCCTGGAGCTTGCGCTTGGCTTCCTCGAGCTCCTCAGCTCGTGCAACACCCTCAGACTCGAATTTCGTGCGCCAAAGTTGTGCCTCGGCATTTGCCTTGCTCAATTGCCTCTGCAGATCAGCCTTGCCCTCGGCTTCCTCCTCCACCTGCTCACGAATATTGTCCAAGTCGTGTTCCAAGTTGCGGAATTTGCCCAACAAAGTGGCACGTTCGCGACCCTCCTCGTCCGCCAGTCTCTTCGTGTCTTCCAGCTGAGTTGTCAGCGATATCTTGATCTTAGATAGTTGGCTAACTTGAGATTCAGCCTCCTCCAACTGTCTCAACAGGTCGCTGTTCTCGATCGACAGCTTCTTCTTGGCAGCATCGAAATCATTCACCGTGCGGTTTAGCTCCTCGATTTTACCTTGAGCCTCGTTCAATTGGTGTTGCAATTGTTTAGCAATCTTCTCTTGGGCAGCCTTAATATCAGGGATTAATTAATATTGGTATTTAGGTATCGAAAAAAATTTTTGTTTATGTAAAAACATTGAAAACAATCATATTAGTTGGATTTTCTCACATATCTGAGCGAAATTTAGTATTGTTTATGAGGTTTTTTATGTTAGAGTATTTAAAATGTATTTTGAGACGTTTGATATAGATGAAAAAATTTTTTTTCGAAAAAAACAATGAAATTTTTAAAGAATATCTCGTGATTGAAGTGATTTTTTTAAAGTTTTTTTGCGATAACTCGGTAAATAAACAAAATAATGAAAAATATTATGAGTAATAAATTATTTGGCATTAAATTATGTAAAAAAATTGTTAAATAAAATTTTTTTTTATCTTGCTTAGTTTTTGAGATACAGGTTTTTTTTTGAAATTTTGATTTTTAAAAATATCTTGAAAATAAGTGAAAATATCAAAAAATTTTATTCTACATTTTTTATAGAAAATTAAATTGCTTATCAATTAATTCCCATAGCATTTTTTGCTATCTTCTTTATTTACCGAGTTATCAATAAAAAACGAAAAAAAACTTAGCTATTCTATCATCAAACATCGCAAAACTCGTTTTTAAAATTACTTCAACTCAAAAACTGATAAAAAAACGATTTTTAATTGATATCTAAACATAAATTAGATCTTTAGTATTCCGATATTTGCAAAATTATCAATTTTAAGCATTTAAATTATTTTCTAGTTCAATTATTCAACAAAAAACAACACAAAACACATAAAAATTCAGTTATAACTAAAAAAAAAAAATCTTGAATATTGCGAAAGCCTAATTTATATAGCCATTATAAAGTTTACAAAGCGCGTGAGCATGAATTTTCTTCTTTTTTATAGTCAAAGCCAAAATTTAACTTTAACCAATATTTTACCTTTTCATTGCTCAAATGATCGCATGATCCGCGAAGGTCGTTTAATTCAGTAAAGTACTGAACCTTTTCTTTTTCCGTCCTATTAGACACCAAAAAAACAACCATCAAGATGCAATAATTAAATACAACATTCAAAAAAAAAAAAACTTTCGAATAAAACTAAAACCCGAATTAAAACCGACGATCAAGTGGGGGCTGAGGAAGAGTGCATTTAACAAAACTGGAAACGATCAAATGGCCGACACTTAAAATCTACCTTTTCTCGTGCGACCTGATCAATTGCTGCGCGAGCGGCGTTCAAATCCGCATGGATGTCATGACGACCTTTGTCAGCTCTGATAAAAATAGATTTTTTAAATAAAAAATACCGGGGGATCAATGAAAAACGTTATTTTAACGTTGAAAAAGGTTGTAGTGACGCGAAAAAAAATTTTTTTTCACAAAATTTACACACCTGGCCTTCAATTTATTGAGCGTATCGATCTGTTCGCCCATTTCAGCAACGGCATCATTGTGTTTTTTGCGCAGAATTGCGAGAGATGACTCGTGTTGAATGTTAGCTTCCTCCAAATCACGTCGGAGTTTGCTTAATTCAGCTTCACGCTTCTTATTCAACTCAATTTGAGCTGATGTAGCACCACCAGCCTCCTCCAATCGTTCACCAAGCTCTTCAAGCTCTCGCGCGAGGTCACTTCGCTGTTTCTCAGCCTTAGCGCGTGCCTGACGCTCCGATTCAACCTCCTCCTCGAGCTCCTCAATGCGTGCCTGAAGTTCCTTGATCTGTTTCTGCAATTTTCCAACCAACGACTGTTCATCCTCGAGTTTGGCAGTCAAAGACGACAATTCCTTGTCTTTACGTTGAATTGTCTGCTCCAATTCCTTCTTATTACGCTCAAGATCGGCAACAGCTTCCTGAGTTAGCTTCAAATCCCCTTCGGTCTTGCGTTTTCCTTTTTCAACATCCGCACTGAAGGAAAAAAATTTTTTTTTTATCAGTGAAAAATTAATTTTAAGAATATATAGCCTGAATTTCGTATTTAAAGTATTTGATCCAAAAAAAAATTTATGATAATTTGTCAAAAACCAAAATAAGATATTTTTTATAAGATTCGTTCTTGAAGATTTCTGATAATTCGATAAATAATAAAGATAGCAGAAAATAGTATAAAACTTAAATGATCAGGAATTTAATTCTCTATAAAAAATGTTGAATAAATTTTTTCGATATTTTAACTTGTTTTTGAGATATTTTGAAAAATGTAAATTAAAAAAAAAACTACTATATCTCAAACACTGAGCAAAATACAAAAAAAAAATTTTATTCATCATTTTTCGTTTATCAATTTGTTAATTCATAGCAAAAGTCTCAGAATACAGGTCGTAGAAATGCGGAAAAAAATTTTTTTTTTTTCAATAAATTTATACACCACGGGCTTTTAATGTGTTAAAAAATTTAGTTTTTTGAAAATTTCAGCTACCGATTGAAAGTTACTGAAAATTTTGTTAAACATTTTTTATAGGAAATTAAATTCCTCACAATTTATGAAGAATAATATTTTTTGATATCTCCCTTATTTATCGAGTTATTGCGAAAAAACTGGTTTTTTATTTCCGTCAAATATCGATAAATTCAGTATTTTACAACGGTATTATTTTTAGGGGTTGATTTTGTGCTTTTTCAATATAAATTACATTATTTATAGTGTTACTCCATGTAAAATATCGAATTTATCCATGTTTGACAATTGGAAAAAAAAACGAAAAATCGCATTAATTTCCAACAAATTAACACGAATTGAATGTGACTTGAAAAATTAATTTTTCCAATTAAAATAACGATAAAATATCCGAATTTTCTTGGCCAGATCGTGCTAATCAACACGTCTTATATTTTAATTTAGATTAATTTCTTTATCGAACGATTTTAGGCTATAAATCTTTAAAAACAAATTTTTAAAAAGATAATCAATCTTACCGGAGTTTCTTCTCCCGTTCCAACGTATCCTCCAACTCATCCAGGGTCTGTTCAAGCTTTACCTTCACCTTATTCAAGTGATTAACCTTGTCCTCAGCTGCCTGAAGCTCTTCCGCAGTTTTTTGATTAACTTCACTCTGATTTTTCTTCTCTTTATTGAGTTTATTAATCAATTCATCTTGATGAGCAATCTCATCATTTAAATTACGGATTTGATGATCCTTTGTTGCTTTGTCCTGTTCAGATTTTTGAATTGCCAATTCAAGATCTTCAATATCTTTTTTTAATCCCGATACTTCTTGCTCCAATTTTTTCTTATTTTGGAAAAGATTGTTTCGTGTATCTTCCTCCTGTTGCAGGCGATCTGATACATCCTAAAAATATAATAACAGGGTTAGAGTGTCGAATTTATACGCTTGAGTCATAATTTTTGGCACATGCCGTGTCATCAGTCACATTTTATTTAGATTGAGATATTAAATTGCACGTGAATCATCGTGTAAGACAGTTTTTCAGGGTGAAAAAATAGTTTAATTAATAGTTTACGACGTTGAGAGTCAGGCTAATGAGCTTTGACACGATTGTTTATATATAGACTTCCGGTTTTTGCGCACTTTCACGGATTTCTTGTCCGGTCATCAACTTTTAATAACCTGGAATTTGAGATGGTTATATTTAGCGAGTGAGGAGGATGATGATGATTATGGAGGGTTAGATGGGATATATCTGGTTCGTTTTTAAGCCAAGTCTTTAAATGGTATGCGGCTTAGGAAAGGATGTTAACTTGATCGTTGATAACGATGTGTAAATTATATTTGCAGGGTTTTGGCACATGAATTCAATGAATCTCATCTCGGGTTTTGGGCTAATTTTGTGGGTTTTATCAAGGAGATATATCGGTTATTTTATGACTTGGATACAAGAGAGATAGTTGAGGTATAAATTAGGATATATAGGTGATGTAATTAACAATTACTACGAATTAGTTGAACGTAAAAATGTTTTTTTAACCGTGAAAAAAAATATTACGACATTTAATTGAATATTTTTGAAATTTTTACTCAGATTTTTATGAAAAAAATTTTTTTTTACTGTAAAAAATGATTATTCGTTTAGTTTGATATATTTTACAATTCCAACTAATCCAACTAATTGTATTTTTTTACAAAAAAAAAAAAGTTTTTTCAGTGAAAATAAACGTTTTTGTTCGATTTTATATTTTTACAAAAATTTAACTGACTCGATTAATCATATTTTTACAGTTTTTACAGTAAAAAAATTTTTTACAGCAAAAAAAAAAATGTTGCTACCTACAATTTTACATTTTTAAAAATTTCAACTAATCGTATTTTACTTAAAAACAAATTTTTTTCATAGTAAAAATTAATAGAACCACAAATTCTTGTCTATTTTCGAAAATTCAGACACTTTTTATCGCAAAAAAAAAAATTATTAAATGTATTTATCAAGTGTTTAAAATTTTGTTTCGACAATAATTTATTAAAAATAATAAAAAAAAAACTTCTTTTTTCTGCCATCGCGTATTTTAGGTAGATTACAGAAGTTAAAATTTAATAAACTTATTATTTAATAAACTGATAAACAATTTTTTTCATTTAATAATCTAAATTAAATAAGAAAATTAAAAAATTAACTTACAGAAAGTTGAGACTCAAGATCCAATTTTTGTGCAGCCAATTTAATAGCACGTTCCTGTAGTTCACCAATTGATCCTTTTTCACCCTCCAATGATCTCAAAAGATCATTTTTCTCCGTAAGAAGTTTATTATTAATAATTTCAAGCTCCTTGCGCATTTTTTCTTCACGCTCAAAGTTCTCCTGAGCAATTCTTGCCTTTTCTTGCAGCTCCTGTAATCGTGTATCCACATGAAAATTAATTTCTTTATCATCTTCAATCACTGCCTCGCGATTTTCCATCATTTAAATCCTCATAAAACTAATCACAATAACAAAAAAAAAAAAACTTTTAAATCACAATATTGCAATAAAATTCGTATATTCGTCAAGTAAAATTCGTAAATCGTTGGCAATGCTGTCGTATAAGTGACTGCACAGAGTCTTAAACTTGATTTCGATGCAATTCCCCACATCGTAGTGCTCCCTCCAGCAGCCAGTAAAATTTTATCCCCACCAGACTCAACATTCGATAAAATAAAACTCTAAGAAAAATATTTATATACTTGTAAGACAGTTAAAAATAAATGTTTCATCCAGACATTTTCAAGACAGTCTCCAGCTGGTAAATTTTGCTTCAATTCCAGTGAAATTTTAGTGATCTCATTTATACACAAAGAATTTTTAGCCTAGTTATATTTAAAATTAACTTTTTAGTCATAAGATAAATTTATAAAAATAAATTTAATTTTTTTGATTGTGTAATCAGACATTAATAAATTATACTCACAGCTAATTCGTCCTCAATTCGTGAAGCGTTAAGTAAAGGTCTAACTTTCTGCCACAATTTCCACCATGGCCAAGTACGAAGTTTAAGATATCTTCGCAAATTACGTTGAACAACTTGTAGAGCCAAACGTTGTTCTTGCAATTTTTTAAAATCTTCACGAGCCAAATAACCACGAATATATGCTTGCATCCACGATACAATTTTACTTAAACGCTCGTCACGTAATTCTTCCATCTGACCGAGTACTCCAGCTCGGAAGAATACCTATTGAAAAATTAAAAAGACAATTTGATTTTTCGATTTTTGAATTTTTTTTTCAATGAATTCACGCGTGAGAATTATTTAATTTATGATGAAAAATTTTTTATTTTAGAAATATTTATTTTTAAATATTATTTCACACGTGAATACATTTTTTTGTCGTTGAATTTAATGGATTAGTGGCTTTGAGGCAGATTAATCGACATGTACTTGAAAAAAAAAGTGAAAAAAAAAGAAGTTTTTTAATGATTATATTGTGTCAAAAGTGCCAATATTTTTTTGTATTGCCAAAATTGTTTCAATGTTGAAAAATAGTTTAACATTAAGTTTTGTAACGTTTGATGAGAAGAAAAAAAATTTTTTTTAAGGAGTTTACTTTGATAAATTTGAGATTTTTTTGGTTTTTTATTAATAACTTGAAAACTAAGCAAGATAATGAAAAATATTATGAGTATCAAATCATAGGGATTTTTATTTCATACAAAAAATGTAGAATGAAATTTTTTGATATTTTGATTTGTTTTCGAGATATTTTGAAAAATCAAAATTTTTTAAAAATTGTAATATCTAAAAAATTGAAGGAAATACCATAAAAAATGAAATTTTTTGTAAAAAATTGTCGAAAAATGATTCAACAACAAATTTTGTAATGTTTGATAAAGTAAAAAAAAAAATTTTTTTTTCGTCAAATTTTGAAAGGGGTACCCCTTATAGATTTGATGATTTTTCAGTTTTTCACTAATAACTCGGTAATCATGCGAGATAACGAAAAATGTCACTCAAGTCAAATGATTGGAATTTTTATTATCAATAAAAAATGTAGAATAAAATTTTTCGATATTTTCAGTTGTTTTCGAGATATTTTGAAAATTCAAAAATTCAAAAAATCAATAATATCTCGCAAACTACGAGAGATACAAAAAAGTTTATTTAACATTTTTTGTAGATAATTTAAACCTCTATCATTAAACTCGAATAACATTTTTCATTATCTCGCTTGGATACCGAGTTATCAGAGAAAAACTAAAAAAATCACAAAAATCGTGTAAATTCCTCTGAAAATTTCTTAGGAAAAAAAAAATTTTTTTTATCCTCAACTAAACATATCAAAATTAATTCAAAATTCATATAGTCTATTTATTTGTATAAATTTAAAATAAAATGGAAGAAATACTGGCATAAGTGACACAAAATTGAAAGAAATCCAAGTATCAATGACTACCTTAGTTGCTCCCAATCGGAATTGATCTGGCTCGAGATCAATAGCATCAAGAATGAGTTCAGTTGCTTTTTTCGGGTCCATTCCGTCTTTTATAAGATTTGCACACAGAATTTTGTATCTGTTTTAACGTTGGCCAAGGAAAAAAACAAACAAAAAAAAACAACATGCTCAATTAATAATTCTAATTAAATTCTCTATGTCTGTATGAGAATTTTTTTTTTTAAACATAAAAATCTCTCATTAATAATATTTACAATTTAAAACCATGAAATATCAATTAATTCCCCACAAATTTTCAAAAAAATAACTAAAAAACTCGAAGAAAAAAATTAAAAAATCAACTAAAAACATGATTTAATAAATAAAAAAATATTTCTCAATAAAAAATTGATATTTCATAATTTTTTAAATAATAATCACATCATAATATGTGGTTTTTACTCGATAAATATTAGTAAAATCAGCGACTAGTCATCACTTTGGTTTTGGTCTACCTACAAAACGAAGAAAAAATTGCAAAAAAACCATGAAAAAAAAATTAAGTGGATCTTAAACACACAAAAAAAAAAAAAATAAATAAATAATCGACGATAAAGCAAATTATCGATGAAAAAAACAACCACTCGACAATTATGATCATGCCTTGGTATGTCCAAGACGATATTGATCGGGATCAAGACCAGATGCGTCCAAAATTGCTGCAGCAGCTTTCTTTGGATCTCCAGCTGCATCAACAGCTGCAGGAGCTAAGATCTTGTACCTGGAGTATGTTAAATTACGGGTAAAATGGATAAACGTGCATATTAATAGGTAAAACTACTGAAAAAAAAAATTAAAAAATTTTTTTTTCACCTAAAATAACCTCAGTTTTGAGTAAAATAATGATAATACCGGTTCAGTTGACATTATCAAAGGTTTAAAAATGGGTTCACACAAATAATCCATATTTCTACACAGTGTAAATTGAGATACACGTTTTTTAAGGGGTAAAATCAGACCAAAGGGACACTTAAAATCAAGTAAAACACATAAAACAATCCTTATCGATTGCTATAATAACTAAACTACAGGTAAAAATTGTAATAAATGCCGATGAAAAGGTGAAAAATCCATGAAATAAGGATAAATTGATCAATAGAGGGGTCAATTTCATGGATATTAGGGGGTAATTCTTTAGACTAGCCTTTGTATGACCAATTCGGTAGAGATCTGGATCAAGACCACATGAATCAAAACATTTTTGAGCGGATTTTTTTGGATCTGGTTCTTCAGTCATGGCCTGTGGCGCTAAGATCATGTAACTGTACGTTTAAAAATCACTTAAATTAGTTGAATAATAACCGTAAATTTATCTAAAAATATTAAACTTTTATCCTAGTTATTGAAAAAAATTTTTTTTACATAATTTCATTTATATAAAACCAAAAAGGCACATTAGAAAAAAATTCAGATTTTTTAATTTGCTGATATTTTGATTAAGAATGCAAGTTAAATAAATTTTGGTAAAGACCTTTTTTGTAGATAATAAAATTGTCTATAAAAAAGATATTTTACAAAAAATCTGTATTTTCAATATTTTTGAAGATATTTTGATTTAAAGGAGCAAAAGAATTTTTCTTATATGGTTTTTTGGCTTTAGAGATGTGATTTCATGAAGGAAAAAGTGAACTTACCGCAATTTAAAGTCAGGATACATCATCCTGTTGGGGAATCCTTTGCGACAAATACGAATTCCTTCAAGTACACCGTTACAAGTGAGCTGATGCATCACAAGATGGGAATCGATCACTCCAGGCTGCTTCATCTCGTTGGGAATGATGCAACGGACAAAGTGAGGCTGAGTGGCGCGCAGAGTTGTCATCAAGTTGTTCAACTGTTCCTTGTAGGATGAGGAGACAGTGGAGAAACCACCACCCTTCTTACCACGACCACCCTTGGCGTCTTTTCCACCGTCGCCAGATTGACCTGGATGATCAGCGAAGATTTCTACCAACAGTTTATTCGACGATTTCTTGAATTGATCGACAACAGTGTCGTTCAACGGATCCTTGTTCTTCTCCAGCCATCCAGTGATGTTGTATGGCACCTAAAAAAAGTTATTTTTCAATAATTAATATATTTAAACAGTCATTTAAACACTGAAAACAAAATTGATGAAAAAATGAAAAAATTTTGCATCATAAATTTTTAATAACCATCGAAATTTTTTCGGGTTTTTTCAAATTTTACAGAAATTTCAGATTATATTTACTAAAATATACGGTTAATAATTTATTAGAGGTTGGAAAAAATGATTTAACGCGTATATAACCTTAATAAGTGACTTTTTTTTTTGTTTTCTGAGGATAACTCATGAAATATGCGAAATAACAGAAAATATCATAGAAGTCAAATGATTTAAAATTAGATTTTTTATAAAAAATGTAGAATAAATTTTTTTAGTATTTCGCGTTATTTTCGAGATATTTTGAAAAATCGAAATTTTTTAAAATCCATGATATCTCGGTAACGATTTGAGCTACAATAACCTCAGGATGGTCATTTTGTAGGGAATTTAATTACCTTTGAATTTATTGATAACCATTATTCCCAAATTCCGCTTAGTTTAAACGGTACAAGCAAAAAACGTCGGTGCAGACGCGAAAATTATCATTTTGACGATTATAACTTGAATAAGTGACTAAAAAAAAATTTATTTCAGCCTTGTAAATTATTTAAATGTTATAAACATTTCTTTAAAAGATATTTCAAGTCATTAAAAATCTAATTTATTCAATATATAAATGCGAAATATAAAAAATAAATGATATTTCATGAATGCAAAATCTTTCTTTTTCAATTTTAGATGAAATTTTTTTTTCTTAATAAAATACTCACGTTGCCAGCATAATGGCCAATGGCAAAGTGAGCTGCCTGTTGTCCGGGCTTAGGTGGCTTTGGTTTTAAGAAGTTACCACTCTTGCCAAGATGATTATTGTTCAATTTCTCCTCAAACGTCTTGTCCGTGGCTTTCGGGAACATAGATTCTTCTTCCAGGATGGACAGAATACCCATGGGCTAAGTAATAATTTTTTAAAAATATATTAGACCATGTCAAAAACTGTCAATCTGCCTAAACTGGCATCTTTGATGTTTTAATTTATAAAAATAAATTTTTAACTAGCAAATACAGTGAAATATGTAAGAAAAAAAATTTTTTAACAGTTTTTTTTTCTAATGAATTTAATTAAATTTAATTACTCAATGATATATAAATAATTGATGTTACTTGATTTGATAAATTCAATTGTTATCTACTCAATGATGCCATTATTTTTATGGATGATTGTATATATAGATTTAAGTGATGCTGAGTATAAGTCTTGCAAGCGCGCAATTTAAAGCAGATAATTTGAGCAGCATGCAATTTATGGTAATACCTTTTCGATAAGATCAATTGTAGATTGTAAATCCATACCAAAATCAATAAAAGTCCAAAAAATACCCTCTCTTTCATATTCCTCTTGCTCCAAAACGAACATGAAATGATTGAAATATTGTTGGAGCTTTTCGTTGGTAAAGTTGATACACAGTTGTTCAAAACTGTTGAACTGCTCGGTGATCCAGTTGACCATCCAGTATCCGTATGATACAAGTAGCATGCAAAACACACACATGCACACAACGGATAATAGTATTTTGGGTCATTATAGTGCCAAAATGGTGTATAACATTGTTTTTTTTTTTTTGGTTTTTCAGTAATAATTCGATAACCAAGCAAGATAGTGGAAAATATTATTCTATTAAAATTATAGAAAATTTCATTGTCTATAAAAAATGTAGAATAAATTTTTTTGATATTTCAAGTTGTTTTTGAAATATTTTGAAAAATAAAAAATTTTTGATTTTAAAAATTTCTAAAAAAAAAAACGTGAAAAATATGAAAAATTATATTCTATATTTTTTGTAAGAAAATTAATTATAAATTATTTAAATTTTTTTATTTTTTCAGTTATCTTGATTAATCATTGAGTTATTTATCAAAAAACTAAAAAAAATTCATAAAAATTTCGAGATTTTCAAGAGATAATAATTCATTGTAAAATAATTTTTTATAAAAAATTAACAAAAATTATTCAAACAATAAATTTCTATGACATTTGTTGAAAAATGAAAAAAAAATTTTTTTCATTATTTTTTCAAAGGGGTCCCACTTGAAAATTTCATGATTTTTTGATTTTTTAGTAATAACAAGGTAACTAAGCAAGATAATGAAAAATATTATAAAACTTAAATAATTGTAAATTTAATTCTCTACAAAAAATGTAGAATAAAATTTTTCGATATATTTCGTTTTTTTCGAGATATTTTGAAAAATTAAAATTTATTTAAACTTTATTTAACGTTTTTTGTAGAAAATTTAACCCCCAATAATTCAACTTGAATAACATTTTTCATTATTTTACATATTTATCGAGTTATCATTAAAAAACTGAAAAAAATCACAAAATCAACAGAATGTCCAACAAAATCGATTGAAAAAATTTTTTTTGTCTTAATAAAATGTCTTAATATATTATTAAACCTTTTTGACATAAATGACTCAATTAAACAACCCTAAGATTTATAATATCAAGGTTTAAATTGAGATAATCAAGTTTAAAAGTCCTGAAATAAAATTTTTTAGTAATTTCATTCAATAAGATCGAGCAGACATGCATAAAATGTTGCTCATAGATTGAAGATGCATATAGAGAGACAGACAGCTTGTCTGTTATCGGGCATAATCATAATTCGACCCGTATACCTTTTCAAGCAAGTCAATAGTCGCTTGAAGGTCCATGCCAAAGTCAATGAAAGTCCACTCAATACCCTCACGATGATATTCTTCTTGTTCAAGAATAAACATATGCTGATTGAAGAATTGTTGCAACTTCTCATTCGTAAAGTTGATGCACAGTTGCTCAAAGCTGTTGAACTGTGATTTTGGAATAATGAAAAAAAAAAAAAATTAAAAATAAAACAATGGCAAGACAGTAGGTCAATACACTGTTTATGCCTGCAAAATGAATTATATATTAAAATATGCCAAGGGAAACAATAAAAACCTATTAAAAAACCCCAAAAATCTCCAATTTCAGAGGGAAAAAAATTTTTTTTTTCACCTCTAAATATTTTTTTATACGAAAAATTGTGATGGAAACTTTGAGATAAATCATTTTGAAGATTGGTAATTTCGGTTTTTATACCGAATTATAACCAAATCATTCACTAGAAGTAATTAAAAATAATCAATCATAATTGACAAGCATTTTTGGATGAATAAAAATGATTTCAATGCAATATCAAATCTGAATCATCAGATACAGATAGAAAAAAACATCAATAACAACGAAAAAATCCATAAAACATTGATGATTATTGTCATTTAAATCATCAGATTGTAAAAATCACCTTTTTCACTAATTAAACACATGAAAAATACCTTTTCTATGAGCTCGATACAAGCGAGCAGATCCATTCCAAAGTCTATGAATGCCCACTCGATGCCCTCTTTTTTATATTCTTCTTGTTCAAGTACAAACATATGATGATTGAAGAATTGTTGTAATTTCTCGTTCGTAAAGTTGATACACAGTTGCTCAAAGCCATTGTACTGTTTGACCACAAATATCAAACACCCATAATTAAATAAAACATGCTTTTAAATTAATTTATTAATATAAAACCTCCCTAGAAATTCAACAATTCATTGGAAAATTGAAGAATTCTATTTTTTTTTTTTTTTGTGTATCGAGTGGGCTGTAAATGTGTGTTTAAAATTTTTTTAAAACCATTTTTAAATGGTTTTGAGAAAACAAACAAATAGGACAAAAAAAAAACCAACAATATATAAATAAAACAGTGGACAATCACATAAAAGCATTTTTGTTTTTGTTTTTTTTTTTGCGTTGCTGATGCTGCTAACCAAAATATTTGGCCTTTTTTTCGTGAAATTCGACTTACGGTATTTTTCTAATACCTTTTCAATAAGTTCAATACACGCGAGCAGGTCCATGCCAAAGTCTATGAATGCCCACTCAATGCCCTCACGAGTGTACTCTTCTTGTTCAAGGACAAACATGTGATGATTGAAGAATTGTTGAAGTTTCTCGTTCGTGAAGTTGATGCAAAGTTGTTCAAAGCTGTTAAACTGGTTTGAGCAAATGCCACATTGTCAATATTTGTGACAAATGATCGTCAATAGATCATTATTTATTATATATCATCTCTTTTTGTTTAAAAAAGAGTAAATTTTACGTTTTTTCTTGTGTTTTTTTCACGTTTTAATATGGCACTGTCAATTTTGGACAATTTTTGCCAAAGATAATTCTGTATTATCCTTTCACGTGAATTTTAAATCATTTTTTTTTACATTTATAATATTAAAAATCACATCATTAACACCAAAAAAGCATAATTACATTTTCATATTTTTTTTCTTCTTAATTTTGAATAATAATTCAATAAATAATCCAAATAATGAAAAATTTTATTAGAAATAAATTATTTATAATTGAATCCTTTAAAAAAAAAAAAATGTTGAATAAATTAAAAAAATTTTTGAGATATAAATTTTTTTTTTTAATTTCGATTTTTTTAAATATCTCAAGAATAATGCAAAATTTGAAAAAATTTTATTCTATATTTTTTATAAAAAATTTAATTGTCAATAATTTAATTCTTATGATATTTTTCATTATCAAGCTTATTTACAGAGTTATTATTAAAAAAGAGAAAAAAAAAATTACAAAAACTGTGAAATTGCTAAAAAATAGACTTTAAAAACTACTTATTTTTGGAATTAAATATAATTTACAAAATTTTAAAGGTGTCCTGTAGGTTTTTCAAGTTAATACACTAATCTAGCACAAAAAGTCCACTGTTTTACACACTGGTCACTACAGTATAATCCGAAAAAAAAAAAAAACTTTTTTTTTTAAGAATTTGAGTGTTGTATATGTAAATATGTATCCTTAAATAATTAAAAATACCCAGGGTACTCCTCACCAATTGGTGGGATAATAAAACAGGGGGTAAACGGGGTAAAACACTATACAACAGGGTCTTAGAGTGTGTACCTCTTTGAGGCACTGAAGAAATCATCAAACATCAACTGGATAAAATAATATCCATTTAGAGGAATATAATAAAATTCCATGCTTGGAAATAGGGTCTAAAGAATCACAGCTAACCTAGAAAAATATTTAAAACGCGCTTGCAAGAAGAAATACAGTGTGTCAAGTGAAATTCAAGAAATTCTTGAATATTTTTGAAGATAAACAAAACGGGCACCATGAACTACCTTCTCGATGAGTTCAATACAGGCTAAAAGATCCATTCCAAAATCAATAAACTGCCATACGATGCCCTCTTTCTTGTATTCTTCTTGTTCAAGCACAAACATGTGATGATTGAAGAATTGCTGAAGCTTTTCGTTGGTGAAGTTGATACAGAGTTGTTCAAATCCATTATACTAGAGTTATATCGTATGAAAATCGATTAAATTCCATCAATCAAACTATCAACTAACTATCAGGGTCAGGGGGATAACAAATATTGTAAAAAAAAAAAAATTTATAAAATTAAAAAATTCAATTTTTCAAGTTTTTCTACAATTTGATCTTCAATTTGATTTTTTTTTACTTTTAAATTTCCATTTTTTATTGGAAATAATGAAATTAAATGAAAAACAAATGGAAGATCTTTAAAAAAAAAAATGAATAAAAATATGATAGAATTGAATACTTACGTCGAAAATCTCAAAACCAGCGATATCCAGTACACCAATAAAGTGTTGACGTTTTTGTTTCGTGTCCAGAGTTTCGTTACATTTTTTGACAAGCCATTTGAATACTCTGTCAAACATGGCCTTTGACATAGCACCAACAGAGTAGGCAACTTGATCTTTATTACGTCCCTGAGTGACAAATTCATTTCCGACCTTGATACGTGGCTTCAGTAGATTTTTATACATATCCTGGCAATCAACACCCAAGAGTTTGGCCACACGTTCACCTTCCTGTCGATATAAAATGGTTAAATTAATTTTTTTTTACCTTGAAAATTAATGATAAATATGTATTATCGTTCTATATAATTTAAAAATTATTTTTTATAATAAAAATCACGAGATTATAAAATAAAAAAAGCAAATATTTACCGTATTTTGTAATTTTTGGCAATAACTCAATAAATAATAAAAATAAAATAAAATTTACTATAAAAAAGTGTTAAATAATTTTCATTATTGAAAATAACTCAAAAACTATTGAAAATTTGAAAAATTTTATTCTACATTTTTTATAGAAAATTTAATACTTAATAATTTGACTTCTATAAAATTTTTCATTATCTCGCATAGTTACTGAGTTATTACTAAAAAAAGAAAAACAAAATCACAAAAATTATTAAGCCATCGTAAGAATATCGCCATTTGCGTGTGATATTTTTAACGATAACTCGTTAAATAATAAAAATAACAAAAAATATTAAGAGAGATAATTTATCAAGGATTAAATTTCCTATAAAAAGTGTTGAATAAATTTTTTTGAGTTTATCTTAGTTTTTGAGATATTATTTAAAAACTAAAAAATTATCAACAAACCTCAGTGCCATCAGCTTCAGCTTGTTCTTCACGACCTCTCTGCTTGAATTTCATGCCTCCCATGTGCATGACCGAAGCAGTAATCTTGTAGATGTTATCTTTCTCCTCTTGGGTAAATCCAAGAACGTTGAAAGCTTCCTGTGTATGAAAGAAAAATAAAAAATACAAGAATTTAGTAAATTCAAAGTTTTTTTTTAATTGTAAGGATTTTATGCAGATAATTTCAAGCAAATTTTTTGGGATAATTAGTCAATATTTACAGGCAATTGTGATATAATGACATAAGCACATGTTTCAGTGTGATTTATAAAGCAAAGAGTATTTTTATGCCATTTAAAAAAGCAGAAGCACAGCTCGTGTTAGATAGCCGCTTCTTCCCTAAACTATATCTCAAATAATCAAATAACTATATTTTTAATTACTCATCAAGTCGATTGTGATGTCGTAAAATGGTCAGAAATTAAGTTTTTAACCTTTGGAAAGTTTTTTTTTTACTCCTTGCAGTTCATTGCTCCTCTGCAATGACTTGAAAAAAATATTAACAAGTACAATTGTGAATAAAATCTCATGTATTCACTGAAAATACTGATGACACACCTATTATATCATCATAAAATTGGTTTTATCAATGAAAACATGTCTTTTTTCATCGAATAATCATGTTTAAAATCGAAAAAAAAATCGTTTTTCAGGGTATAATTCGATATCAACAGGGTGAGGGAAAGTTTTCTAACAATATTTCGAGTTCGAAAACTCAGGGAAATTATTGAAAATGTAATCTAGATTGATTACAGTATCATATAATAATCACAAAAAATTTTTCAACATAGAAAAATGGACAAAAAATACAAACAAAAATTTTTTTGAAAGGTTTTGGACAATCTATAGTAATAAATACGTCATAAATCATCAGTAAAAAATAATACTGATTAGAAAAAACAATATATAAGGATAAAAACCGATTGAAAAATCAACAAAATCACCACAAATCCTAATAAAAAATTTTTCTTATCAAAAAATCGACATAAAACGGTGGAAAAAAAAAAAATTCTAGACAATCTAAAGTAAAAAATTTCGAAAATTTTATCAATAAAACAATACTAATTATTTAAAAAATATATAACAACAAAAATCAGCGAAAAAATCACCTAGAATGCCAATAAAAAATTTTTTACTTCATAAAAATGAACTTAAAATACAAAAAAAAAATTTTTATCAATTTTTTGAACAATCAACAGTAGTAAAATACGTCATAAAAAATAATACTAATTAAAAAAAAAACAATATATGAGGATTAAAACCGGATTGAATACGAATAAAAAATTTTTCAAATCCAAAAAATGGACACAAAATCGAGAAAAAAAAATTTTTTTAGATAATTTACATTGAAAAATTTGTCAAAATTCATCAGTAAAATATAATACTGATTATTTAAAAAATATATAGGACAAAAATGAAGAAAAAAAAAATTTTTTTTTTTGAAAGGATAATTCACATCAAGGACTTACGTCCGTGAGTGCACATTCCTCTCCGTCATCAACACCGGGAATAGTAATTTTTCCTTGAGCTACGTTGTAATAGTCGTGGATGTCATTAGACAAGAAACACATCTCTGCGAATAATTGAAACAAAAAAAGGAAACGAAATAAATTAAATGAAAGAAAAAAAATATATATATATATATTTTAAACGTAAATTTCGCCTAGAAAGATGAAAAAAAAAATCTATTAAATGTTTTTAAACTATTATAGGAAAAGATAAAGTAAGATTTTTGGATATCTGGAGCAGCCGAAAGCTTCGCCACTGCGTTGGGACATGGGATCTGAGCTCTAATTCCCTTTTTAGTCGATACATTTTATATCCAAAGGGAACTTACATCCGTATCCTCCATGTCCGCAGCATCGTTGACTCCCTGTATTCTCGTCTTACCCTGGCTTACGAAGTTGTAATCACCAATCCGGTTGGACAGCAGGCACATTTCTGTGTTTGCGGGTATATTTTTTTGTATTTTTCACGCGGGAAGAAGTTTTTTGTACGAAAATAAAAATTGTTAGAGCTGCAGATAGTCGTATTGCATTGCGTTGTATAAAGAGCTCTCGATTGTATACCTTAATATAAGCTTATAGGTTTGGTTATTAGTGTATAAGAAAATATTATAGATAGATACAGATGCGGCTGCGCTGGATAGATCTGAGAAAAATTGTTGAAAAGAAAAAGCCATGTCAGTGAGAGAGCTGAAAGAGAGAGAGAGAGCGATAGAAAGAGAATATTTTGCAGAAAAGAAGAATAGAGTAATAGACATCCATCAGACAGGCCATTTAGCTGGAAATATGTGATGATAATTATTCAATAATAATTCACATTCATTAAAAATTCACAAAATATTTTTTAAACCGTAAAAAAAAAATTTTTTTCTTTCATTTTCAGCATTTTTTCATTTTTTTTTTTCAGATAAAAATTTGTTTTCTTGATTTCTACTATTTATTGACTATTTAAAGTCGTGAAAAAAATAAATGGGAGGAAATTTTTTTTATTTGTTTTTATTATATTGCGTGGTTAAAATCGAAAAAAAAAAACGTATTGTTAAAAAATTGATATTTTTTTACTTGCTGATAACTTGATAAAGATATGAGTTAGATAAATTTTGTTAAGAACCTTTTTTATAGATAATAAAATTCTCTGTAAAAAAGGTATCCAGAGAAATATTTTTGTTTTGAGTAGTTTAGAAGATATTTAGGTTTAAGACAGCGAAATAATTTTACCAGATACATGCTATGGGTCTAAAAGAATTTTTTTTTTCCTCCTCTAATAATTTCCATCCTCTAAAATAATTATTTATTTCATCTTCACACTTTATTAATAATTTTAAAATCCGAAAAAACTACTTTTTCTCTCACTTTTACCATTAATTAATTTTTTTAACTCCCAAAAAACCAATTATTCCATCACTAAAAATGTATGTGAATTATTTTGAACAATCTTAAAAATAAACTAAACATTATATAAACTAAAACAAACCATGATATTGCTGAAATGACACAAAATGATAGCAAAAAAAATGACTATATAGACCCCAATACAAACCAATGTTAATATATTGGCGCATAGAGCCCAATATGCCCGTATAATTCCTACAGTTAATAAAAAAACTACTACCACATCATGCACTTACGTCGGTAACAAGCAGTTCCTCGCCATCATCCAGCCCGGGGATGGTAGTCTTGCCTTGCGACACAAAGTAGTAGTCGCGGATGTTGTTGGACAGCAATAATTTCTCTGCGTGGGCAATAAAACACATGCAAATAACGAGAAATCACAGCTCACCATAGTTTATCATGGTTTTATGCTATAAATTCCCCATGTATCGCCTCAAAAAAACTCTTTTCCTCATTAAATACCCCATAAAACACCTCCATGGGATATATATCACACAATAAAAAAAAAAAACAAACAATCTGGCGATGGGTATATGCCGCCATTACACATAAACCTATACAAAAAAATTACTATTAAAGCGACCAAACATTTTTAAATCCCTGTTAAAAAGGTGATTTGTCATAATAAAATTCGAATAATACGAAAGACAAAAAAAAAAAAACAAGATAAAATTAATCTCGTGTCCAATTTCAGCGTCCTTACGTCGGTAAGTTGGCATTCTTCGCCGTCATCTACACCAGGAATCGTCGTTTTTCCCTGAGAGATGAAGTAGTAGTCGGTGACGTTGTCGGAAAGACAGCACATCTCTATGAAATGATTATTTAAATAAAATAAAACAATTAAAACCTTGAAACAACATTTGGAGACATCCTGGAATTGTTGGCTGCACGTATTTATCATCTATTTAAATTATTGTAACAGTAAATACACTCCTAGGGTGGAAAATAATATTTTTTTTATATACAATTTTTATGACTAACGAAACATTGGGGATTTAAAAAATATGATTATTTTAACTGTTAAACGTTTAAATAAATAATTAGATGTTTAACTTACCCTTTAATCCTTTTACTGAACCCGACATCATTTGGTAAAAAATGTGGTAGGAACGTTCCAAGCTCTGTTGAGAGATGACACGAGCTTTTTCCAGCAGATCTGCGGAAAAAATCAGGTTTTAAAATGGTTTTTTAAAGGTAATTGATTAATTTTTGATATTTACAGGTTTCAATGTCAGCACCGGCCAATTTTCCCGATGGTCCAAAGTGAATACGAATGAATTTACCCTGTTTAATTGGCAAAAAATGATTTTTTTAAGGGTGAAAATTGGTTAGAGTTGGTTTTTTTTTTTTGTGTGATACTTACGAAACGGGAAGAGTTGTCATTACGCACGGTCTTGGCGTTACCAAAGGCTTCAAGTACGGGATTAGTTTGGACGACTTGATCCTCAAGAGAACCCTTTTTCTTCTCGCTTTCATCGGGTTTCTTGGTTGACGCACCCACGGTAGCAAAGTACGCAATTACTTTCTTCGTGTTTTCAGTTTTTCCGGCTCCAGACTCTCCGGTGATAAGCATAGATTGATTCTCGCTGTCTGTAAATGAAAAATTGAGATTAAGGTTTTTCTAAGGTTTTTAGTTACTTGGGATCCTGTGTGTTTCATGATTTTTTTTCGGTTTTTTTGTGATAACTCGGTAAATATGCAAAATAATAGAAAATTTTATAAGACATAAATTATTTAGAATTTAATTATCTATAAAAAATGTTCGTTGAATTTTTTTGTATCTTTTTTAATTTTTAAGATACTAATGGTTTTTGTGAATTTTTGAATTTTTCAAATATCTCAAAAACAAAGAAAAATATCAAAAAAATTTATTCTACATTTTTTTTGAAGAATAAAATTTCCAATCATTTGACTAGTATGATATTTTTCATTATCACGTATAGTTACTGAGATATTGGCGAAAAATCGGAAAATCACGAAATCTTTAAGGGGTATATTCTTTGAAAATTGAACGAAAAAAAAAATTTTTTTATTTCGTCATGAAATAATTACAAAACTATGATTTAAAGATTTTTCATTAATTTTTGTAAAAAGTCCTTATTTATTTATTTATTGTAAATCTCGTGATTTTCGTGATTTTTTCAGTTTTTTCACGATAACACGGTAAATAAATAAAATAACGAAAAATTTTATGAAACTTAAATTACATATAATTAAATCCAACCCCCGAAAAAAATTTTAAATAATTTTTTTTTTTTGATATTTCAACTCAGTTTTGAGATATCAAAATTTCAAAAAAACCGTAATATCTAGAAAAATTAGAGGAATATAAAAAAATTTATCAAACATTTTTTTTAGTAAATTTAATTTCCAATAATTTACTTCTCACGATATTTTTCATTATTTTATTTATTTACCAGCAAAAAGTTATCAGCAAAAAACAAAAAAAAAAAAAAATCACGTAAATCACGAGATATCTAAAGACTATTGCTTTTAAAATTTTCTAAAAACAAAAAAAACTCATATTTCTTCATAAAACATGTCAAAACTTATTATTAAAATAAATAAAACTAAAAAAAACTCATTTGGTCTGACGTAACGTAGGTTTATTCTACTTAAAAATTCTAAAAATATCTAATACGCGTTAATCCATCATTTTGGCACTACCAACTAAATATACTGTCAACTTACTTGTCAACATGTTGACATAGGCTCCGTCAGAAATAGCGAAAATGTGAGGTGGCACTTCGCTACGTCTTTTACCACGATAAAGTTTGGCACAACGTGTTGTATACACGGGATAACGTTTGTAAGGATTGATGGCCACGCAGAAAAGACCAGAGTAAGTCTGAAATATATAATTTAAAATTAAACTAAAATTCTCAAACCCTCAAAAACCCCATTTTCCATGCATGCAAGAAATAAAAACCCTCAAATAAACCTTTCATCCCTCTTTAAACTGTTAAAAAACAAAAAAAAAACCATTATTTTTATCAAACACCTGGATCCAAATGCTTAAATCATTGGATATTTAAAAATAATAATTAATTCTATAATTTTTTAGCATCATCCGTACTATTGACGAGCTAATTTTCAAGCATTTTTACCACAAATTAATTGAAAAACAACACAAAAAAACATTCATAAATACTTAATCTAAATAAAACGATTTTTTAATTAACAAATTTCATTATTTAATCGAACGTTTATTAAATTAAACGTTTATTTAGACATTTGCCACGTGATAAATGGGCTTTTTTTGTCTATAAACAAAAAAAAAAAAAACAATTTTTTCAACACGCGATTTTTCGATAATTTCTTACATAAATAAGTTTGTGATAATAACGCTGCTTCAAATTGTGGAGCACAGAAGCATCATTGAGGTATGTCAAATTTGACATATCCTCAGCTTTTTCATATTTCGGTGGATTTACTTGCTGCAGTTGATCCTTCTTAAAATCCTTGCTCTATTTTTTTTTCCCCACAAAAAAAAAACAAAAACAAAAATAAATTAGTAAGATAAAAAAATTTTACTTACATAAATAAGTTTGCTGTAATAACGTTGTTTCAAGTTGTGTAATACTGATGCTTCATTGAGAAATGTAAGGTCAGCCATGTCTTCAGATTTTTCAAATTTCGGTGGATTTACTTGTGACAATTCATCTTTACGAAATTGTCGTGTCTTTGTTATAAAAAAAAAATTATTTCAAAACTTTTAAATATATAAATTGAATTTATAAAGAAAAAATTTCAATTTCTTGTTGTAAAATCCTCCATCTTATGCCGCAGCACTACCAAAAATACATTGACCTGTGTTTTGTAAAGCTGTGTCTTATTATTATACACGGATGCTAGCTGACTGCTCACAAATCTAACAATAGAGCTGCTAGCATCTGCAGAATTGAGTTTACTGAACTACTCACTCTTATATAACAATAATTTATGTTTAAAACAATTTTTTTAAAATAATTTTACCCATTGTAAAATAGATTAATTAACATTCCCAAAACATTTTTTATAATTATTTAAAAGAATTTATCGTGAAATTCATCGAAAAATCTATTATAAAACAGTTGAAACATTTGAAAAATTGAATTTACTCAAGTATACTCACTGTTATATAATAATAATATACTTTTTAAAAATTTTTTCTATTAAAAAACCGATTAATTAACATCCCTAAAATATTCCTTACTATTATTTTAATTTTTTTATTGTGAAATTTTGTCAGAAAAAAACAGTTTTTTAATTCAAAATGATGAAAAAAATTGAATTTAATGATAAAAAGTAAAATTTCGATTTAAATATTGAATTATAAGTGTTTCAAGTGGTCATTAGCATGGTCTAAAAAGGTAACGTACGAGTTGAATGCTATTCTAGCTTGAAATAGTCACCCTAGCCTCGCTATAACACTCCCAATACGGTTCGTCGGAATTTTACAACACTTACAGGGACTTTTATACGCAAAAATGTTGATCACAAGTGAAATATAATAGTTTTATGTATTTTTAAGTATAATTTACGTGTTTTTTTGAGGTAAAAAATTTTTTTTTCTATAAAATTTGATGATTAAATTGTCTTACCTCACCGCCGGGTAAAATAACCGTGACCAATTCACCCTTGGTAGCCTTAATTTCACCAAGAAGATATCCCTCCTTCTCATCGGGGACCCAACAAGCTTTTTTCGCATCATACGGCTTAGATTGATCGATTCGTTTTTGTTCCAGAGATACAAACAAATATGGAGTTGGATCGGGATCTTCTCCCACTTGTGCTACTGGTTTCGGCATATTTTTTGATATTTAAATTCCCTTTCACCAGTCAAGAAGATACTTCTTATCCCGCTGCACTTTCTTTCTCTCTCTCTACTCAGAAATATAAGTAGTCGTCAGTTTCGTACAGGTTATATTAATCTTCGAAGGCGGACGGACCACTTCTGGCGGCTCGATCTGGGCTGCCCTGTACATATATATAAACACACGAGCATTAGCGACGCCTTAAAAATCTCTTAGAAGACTAGGGGATATAAATAAATTTATTCTAATTCTGTACGCGTTCAGAAAAATCCAGAAAAAAAAAATTCAATCGCAAAAAAATTCATCTTCAATTTCACGTCAAAAATCAAAATTTACCCGAAAATCAATAAAAAAAAAACTCGAAACACTTTTCAAAATAAAAAAAAATCCATTTTTTTCACTACACAAAAAAAAAAATCACTAAAAAAGCACCAAAATTTTTTTTTTCACTTGAAAAAAAAATTTTTTGCAATTAAATATCATCACACACACAATTTTCACTTGTTGTAAAATGTTTTTTTTTTTTTTTTTTTTTTTTTTTTTT